>PVKP010037109.1:0-21919 GCA_004027715.1 Plecturocebus donacophilus | reverse complement strand
GTCCATGTGTTCTCTCTCTTCTTACTTGAATACCCTTTATTTCTTTCTCTTGCCTGATTGTCCTGGCCAGAATTTCCAATACTATGTTAAATAAGAGTAGTGAAGGAGGGCATCCTTATCTTGGACCACTTTTGAAGGGGATTACTTTCAGTTTTTACTCATTCAATCATTGAAGAGATTCAGCGGGAAACCCCTTGTCCAGGGGCCATGCCTGGAAGACCTTGGTCCTAAGATTCATGGCTGTGGACATGACTCAATATTTTTAAATATTCATAATTAACAGATTATCAAGGATGAAAACATAACTAAGTAAAATGTTGATAGTCTGGATAATAAAACCTAAAATATGTATTTTTAAAAACTAGGTTAATAAAATGAAAAGAGAAAAAAATAAATTAATAAAATTAAAAAGAATGCAAAGAAATACAGAAGTAATACAAATAAAGCCATAGTAAAAACTTAACAATTAAAATTACAACCGTAAAAAACACAACAGTATGAAAAAAATAGAAGTTTTGGAGAAATCTGTAAATTTCCTGAAACACAGAATCAAGTTACCAAGATTAAAGTGTTGAAAAGATAAGAGACATAGATAATCAAAGCTGACATTTTAACAACTGCATTAAATGTATTACAGAAAGATACAAACCTAAAAATTGAAGAAAAAAAAAGCATCATCACAATTCTACTGTATTATCTAGAATTACAATATCTTCAGATGGAAAGGTCTCAGTATATTGCCCAGCACAGTGAGTTGTAAAGGCTTCTTCCCAAAACCATTGTGAAAATCTGTAATAATAAGGACAAAAAAAAAAAAAACTCTAAAAACTTTCAGTGTTAAGCCACAACAAAAGTAAGCAAATGAACAAAAAGCCACTTGGAAAATAATGAGAAGTAAACTGTCCTATACTTCCTAATTTGAGTCAAAATTGAATAAATATCTGCAACCATGTATTGTTAGCTGTTTTAGATTGGCAACTTTTTAGTTGTTTATGATAACCAGGTTCAAAATGATTCACACTATTTCTAAGACAAAATATGCCATTAATAAATGTTTAGTCAAAAATACTTAGTGTATGAAATGAATTTTCTAAATGAGCATGCAGTGCAGGTGTAAGAATCATTATAAGCAAAATGTATGGCAGATTGTATCTTTTGATTATAACTACACCTCTACCTTCTATCCTCATGTTCTTTGGCATTATAATCTTACTATATCACCAGGTGTTGGGATCTGTCTTTCCATTCTCCTGAATGTGTGCAAGCTCTGGGAATGCTTTGACCAAAATAATACAGTAGAAGTGTCAGGTACAAACATAAAGCTTAACTAACCTGTGGTTTCTGCTGCTTACCTCTTGGAACCCAGGAGCCCTGCAGTAAAAGCCCATGTCATGGTGAAAGGTTATATTTGGACTCCACAGTAAGCAGCATCTATTGAACTTTCAGCCAAGAACATGCCATGTGAATGCACCACCTTGGGATTTTCTGCTGAGGTGCTATGACACAAATCTAAACAATTTGACATTGACTTTGGAACCAGGCAATTAGCAGAAGCAAAAGTGATATCAGGGGGACTCTGTTGAAGCTAAAAGGATACTAAATAAGAGCCTAGAGGGATGATAATGTGTGTTCTCTAATGGCAGAATGTTTAGCAGAACAATTGCCTGCAGTAACATGAAAAAGAAAAAATAAACTTTATGAGCCTATGAATTGATCTAAAGAGATTTTTCTGGCCAACTGGTTTCATGTAATAGTGTCTGAAAAAGTGAATATAGAAAGAAATAAACTAAGGATGAAACCATTTGATAGTTTGACTATATCCTTTTTTAAACTTTATTTCACTATCAAAATTTAGAGGACATATGAGGTACTAGAAGACACTTCCCACCCACTCAAATATTCTCAAGATAAAAATAACCACAGAAGAAAACTCAAATCCAGGGTCTACTGGTAAAACATGGCCTTAGAGTAATTTTAAGGTGAAATGTGTAGCTGTGGAAATTTTTGATAAGATGTCAAGATGACATAGGTGATTCCTTTTTATACTTTTTTACTATACAAATTTTATTTTAAGAAATATTTAGGTTGCTATCCCCTCTTAGATAATATCATTTCTACATAATCGTAAGGACATGCAAATATACTCTATAAAATCTTAAAAATGGTTTCAAAGAATCTTGAAAGGTTGTTCCACAGCACATGGTTCACAGACCAATATGGAGAGGAATCCATCCTACAAAGCTTCAGAAGTTTGACATTTTGTTTAAAAGAGCCAAACTTCACAAGATTAATAGGAAATCTACAATTTTTAAGAGAATTGTACTAACAAAGTACCATAAGTTTGGACTGAAAAATACAAAGGATGGTCAAAATCCAAGTTGGAATTCACAACTTTCTGTAAGTAAGAAGATTGGGGAAACTACTCAAATATACAGTAAATATACTGCAAATATACAGTATTCTTACAGAATAGGAAGAGTGCAGAATAAGAGCTCAAAGGGTAACACCTAAAGCCATAAAGATAATTCCCACAAGCAGTAATAGGCCTTAATCAAGAGAAACTAGCACTACATGCTGAGCTGGACTTCAGGATTTCTATGAAACAGTGTCAGCCATGTTTCTTTCATTTGTTAATGGGCATAAAAGTATTGTTAAATAGAAGGAGTAAGATCTAATGTTTAGTTCCAGAAAAAACTAACTATAGTTAACAATAACTTATAATATACTCCAAAGTAACTAGAAAAGTAGAATTGAAATGCTCCTGACACAAATTAATAAGTGATTGAGGTGATGGATATCCTAATTATACCCAGATTTGATTATATCATGTTATAGGCTTATATCAAAAAATTATATGTACACCGTAAGTATGTACAACTACTATGTGTACATGAAATCTAAAAACAAGCAAACAAAAAATTTAAAGGGATGGTTTACTGGTTTACTGAGGTAATTTCTTTTCTGAACTAACCATGAAGTTTAGAGAGCCCACACCAGTGATAACAATCAACCTCAGATTCCAGTCTGACTGTTTTTCCCAACAATCAACCCTTTATTTTCGTTCAGTCATTATCCACTTTTGTTCATATTAAACGACTCTTCCCCATCACCATAATACCAATGATTTCTTTTTCCATAGAGAAAATTTTACTCATGCCATCAGCTGAATAAAACTCTTTTATTTCATTCCAAGAAATAAAATCAGTAAAATAAAGAATTGTTATCAGAGTTATTAGATCTTTCATAATTTGACTATGTCCTTTTTAAAAAATTTTCACTAGTATATAGCTCCAGCAACTTAAAAAATTATTTTGGAGTTTCTAAGATGTAGATTTGAAATAATCAGATTAACACTGCTCCAAAGTATATCTTAAAATTCAGTTTTCTGAGTGTCATATCAAAAATATTTATTTAGGGTATCCACTCAAGAATTTCTGTATGATTTGAAAGCCACTGACATAGGGAATGTAGAAGATAAATAAAATCTAAAATCCAAAAATTATGTTCATTTTTAGACTTCTTGAAAATAAAAAAGTAATAAAAATAAAAAGCTGTAATGTCCAACTTAAAGTATGTAAATGAAGAGCTAGAGTTTTAGAAGAGTGTCGTGGCTGTAGATCAATATTTAGAAAATGAAATGCCCAATTTGTATATTAAAATCTTAGAGATATCTTTATGTCTTTGAGATAAAGATGTGTATTTTTCCCATCAGCTTGCTTTTCATGTCCAACTTAATTCATATTTTTTTAAAACAAAAGAAATTCTCATTTTTATTTAAGTGCGTTTGAAAAGAAAATGTGTTTGTACTAAATTATAACACAAGTGACTGCGCTTTCCTAACTACAGATCTCAAAATACCATGAATCATTTGTAGTTTAAAATCAACTGGAAACTAGAAATTGAAGATTAAAGCCACTACAACAGAAACTTTTCAGAATATATATTCTTTGCATGGTTTTATAAGCAACAATGATTGCCCCCTCCCAGACCCTGCCAAATAAAAGGGAATAAATAGAAGAGGAACGATTTTAACTTTGTTTATATGAACAATCAGACAGAAAGACAAACATTGTTTTTGAAATTTACTTGTTTTCTAATAGTTGAGAGAAAAGAAGTGAACCTTGCAGACTTACAAATTGCAGTAACTAAAAATTGCAGTTACTTACATTTTTAGGTATGGAGTACAGGCAAGGGAAGAATAACAGAGTTTTTTAGAAATATTATTATACACAATTTACAAAAGTAACTAAAAGTTATAATTTGATATTTGTAGATACTATTATTAAGCAAAATGAATATTTACCTATGTTCTTGATATTGTTGCCCAATTATATATATTTCATTTATTTATATACAAATGAATCTAAAAAATAAATATATGTATAAATAAATAATATTAAACGTATATACTTATTTATATATCGCATATATTTATTTATATCCACTCAAGTCTATAACTGTCTTGAAATATTATAGTTTGAGTAAATATTTAGTGAATGCTGAAGAGTACATGATTATCTTCATCAACATTAATAAATTTCAGTAACGATTTTTTTTACTCACAAGTAGTCATCTATTACTGCTGTAAAATCTGCTTTTTTCACATGTTCCACATATACAATTATTTTAGTTTCTAAATAAAATGTTCCATGAATATGTTTTCCTTTTCTTATGCCAGGATTCTCTTTTTTCTTATCATGTCTCTTTATGTGTAAATATGTATGTATTTATTACATTCACAATTCACTTCATTCAAAAGTTGCCAGCTGAGTGTAGTGGCTCACACCCAGTGCTGGGAGGCTGAGGTGGGCAGATCACCTGAGGTCAGAAGTTCGAGGTCAGCCTCGCCCACATGGTGAAACCCCATGTCTACTAAAAAATACAAAGACTAGCTGGTCATGGTGGCATGTGCCTGTAATCCCCACTACTAGAGAGGCTGAGGCTGGAGAGTTGCTTGAACACGGGAGGCGGAGGTTGCCGTGAGACAAGATCGCACGAGTGCACTCCAACCTGGGTGACAAAGCAAGACTCTGTCTCAAAATAAATTAATAAATAAAAATAAAAATAACAAAGTTGCTTATTTGTATTCACTGTCACTTTTCAGAACTAATTTACTTTTTTAATATTATTTTTTAATTTTTAATTTTTAGGGGTATGTAGTAGTTGTACACATAGTAGGTTATGTATTTATTGAGTCCATAAGATATTTGGATACAGGTATGCAATGCGTAATAATCACATCACGGAGAGTGGGGTATTCATCCCCTCAAGTATTTATCTTTGTGTTACGAATAATCAAACTATACTCTTTTTGTTATTTTAAAATGTAAATTATTATCTATTATAGTCACTCTGTTGTGTTAACAAATACTAGGTCTTATTTATTCTTTCTATTTTTTTAACTCTAATTTTCACATGAAATTTAGAATCACTTTAACTTCTCTGACTCCCATTGGACTTAAGATATAATCATAACACCCATATATTTTATAATGACAAGGATTTAATCTCTTTTCAGTTGCTTATCGATCCAAAACCTCCTGCTTAATTTATTCACATACTCCTTGTTTTCTTAAAGTAAAATTGGTCATCTTTTTACATATATTTTGTAGTGTTCCTGTTAATTTTCTAAATAACTGATATTATTTTAGAAATTCCACAATTATTTTATACATTGTCCTTCATTTTCTGAATTATAAAATAATAATATGGATTACATTTAATGTTTTGTTTTTGTTTGTTTGTTTCTCACTCTGTTGCCAGGCATCATCTTGGCTCACTGCAATCTCCTCCTCATGAGTTCAAGAGATTCTCCTGCCTCAGTATCCTGAGTAGCTGGGATTACAAGCTCACATCACCTTGTTTGGCTAATTTTTGTATTTTTAGTATAGACAGGGTTTTACCACGTTGACAAGGCTGATCTCAAACTCCTGACCTCAAGCCATCTGCCCTTCTCAGCCTCCCAAAGCACTGGGATTACAGGCATGATCCACCATGCCCAGCTTTAATATATATTTTTAAACATTTTTAAAAAGTAAATGTCTTTATAGTTCTTAACAAGTTTTAAGAATTTGTACTTTTAAAGAAGTAAAATTATTTTTAATATATTAATATTTTTAATTTATTTATTTAATTTGTGTTAATTTAATTCTTTGTCTGTTAAATTAGATCATTAAAATGTTTGTTTGGAATCTCAGACACATGTAGACTAATAGATAGCTCACTGTCAGAAATTAGCACATTGTCCAGTTCACAGGTGTCATCAGTGTCAACAGGGTCAGAGATTATGTGGAATGTGCCCAGTTCTAGCTGAGTCTCCTCCGGGCAATTGGCTTCCTTCCCAGCCTTATTCACTATAATAAGTGTTCCCTAGAAGGCTTTGGGGCCTCATGCCATTAAGCAACTTTCAGAACCATGAAACCTTGTGTGTATGTAAATCCCCTACTGGTCCCAGCATTGGTTCTGATTTCCTACAAAACAAAAATTCACCTCAAGACATTGGGGCTTTAATCAGAGATAACACTCTATTGTCATCAAATATAGTGTCTAAAGACAGATACATTGGTTTTGCACTCAAACTTTTCTATGTATTGGTTAGAGGACATTGGGAAGCTTATTATGTGTGTCTTTGTATCTCAGTAGCCTCATCTCTAAAATGGGAATTTAATTCATTAATAAATGTAAACCACTTGATACAGTGTTTGACAACTAGCAGGCACTTAAAATAAATTAGCATTTATTATAATTATCTCACTGGTTGAGTCAATCCAAGGCAGAGTTCACTTAAGAAAGAGGAAGAAGAAAACTTGACTGGGGGAAGTAAAATTACAAAATGATTTATCATAGGAAAAAATAGATGAAATAGATACTCTCCTATATGCTTAGTCTTCACAAAAATATATTCAATATGAATAAAACTCTCAGATGATAATATTATTTTCTTAATAATTCAACTTTTAGTTATTCATGCTAAGAAAATATTTTATCTACAAATATTTACAATATTAATTATAAAAACAAGACCTCTTTTTAACATTAGGAGGATATTTAATTGAATTATTCCAAATCCATATAATGAAACATCAGGTTACATTTTAAATTATGTGCTAAGTATCATTTAATAACATGGAAAATACTGACATTATAATGCTAAGGATAATAATTATAGGAATATAAAATTGTATGTAGCTTAAAGTGCCACTTAAAATATTTAAAATGTGGATTTATATAGAAAGAAAGAAATGGTGGAAGTTGTTGCAGAAGATCCTTTTCAAATCCTCTTTCACAGATTAGAAATCCTGTCATTCACAACATATTTAATGACTTTTTCCTTCTCTCTTTGAAAAGATGAGAATAAGAAATCATGGCTGTTAATCATTATTGTTTTCAAAGGAAGTCTAAGCAAGATCCATGTCAACCTTTCTATGATATATGAATTTCAAATTATTGTGATAAATCGAACACGAAATGCTTTCATTGTTCTGTGAGAAATCACTCTATAAAAATTGTACTACTTGTTGTTGAAACTGATCCTAAATAACACAGAAGTCTCTGCTCATTTCATCTACCACAAATAGATAATGGAGTTATGATTGATTCCTATCACTGCCAATCACTTTTCCTTTAGAATGGTTGTTAGAAGGTTTGGAACACATACAAATCTGGGAGGTGATGGGTGGCTACTGGCAAATGCTTTGTGTCTGTCCCATAAACTGCTGAGAGAGGTCTGATTCTGACTAGGCAGAGAAAAATGACTCAACCTCACAAACAAGATTAGAATTTCATAAGCAAATGTCTGAAACCACTAAGGCAGTATGTTAATGTCATGACATAGTATTCTGTACAGGAACAATCAGCAGAAATAACACTAAATGTTCTCATGGTATTTTGCAGTCTGGAGATTTCTGACTTGATACTTATTTTAAATGAACTAAAATGAGTTCTAGCCTAACAAAGAGTCACTCTTGAATTTGAAATAGTTTACTTTCCCTTATTTTTAAGTGGTATGATTATGAGCATCTTTATTTCCTATTTTATGAGGTTCTTTTTTATATTTTCCACCACTGATGAGCTGTCAGTCACTGTGAATTGATAAATCATATATAAAATCACATACCTGGCATACAGAACTTTGATGTTTCTTCTAGCTCTGTTGTAAAAGGTTGCTTCGCTTACAATAAAAAAAACATTTTAAAATATTTCACTGGCTATCTTAAATGCAACTCTTCTGACCTGCAGAGATTGTTGATTGGTGTTCCTGTTAGTATAAAGAAAGCAAGCAGTGCAGAAGGAAGAAGTTTTCTTACATTCTTTCAAAGGAACATAGATTACTCTTTTTTTGTGTGTGAGCCAAAATACACCATTCTTGTCACTCACTCTATTTCCATTTACTTTTTATATGATGTATCTTTTTCTGAGAGTTGGATAAGTTGCCTTTCTCATACATCAGTGTTGCATAAAGGTATTTTTTAATTGCAATTTTTTAGATGTGTAGTGGAAAGGCAGAAAAATTCATATCGGGGAATGTTATTACTCACTTGTCATTGCAAACCAGAGGCGCATTGTAAAGAAAATGAATAGAATTTGGAAGCAAATTCAAATCTCACCAATAACAGGCAAAATATTTTCTGTTATAATTTTAAACAACATAGCTAAATATACATGCAATTAAAATCCATATGAACTAAAATCAAAATAATTTTGAAAACAATGTTAGAAAAACATATTTGTAACCAGTGTATTTTTAATCAGCAATATCCAGTTAGTTCAGGTTTATTTCTGTGTGTTGATGTTTGATATGTCTGTGGTTGTAATTTGTTTGTGGCCAATACCAGAAAATGAAATATATTTGTTAATGTAAGTATGTTAAGAATGTGACAACTGCTTTTCTTTAACAAAAGTTTACTGAAAAAAATTAAGGAAGTACAGAAAGAGAAATAATATTTACAAAGTATTTGATATCCATTTACATATTTTTTTTTCTTGTTTAACTTTTACACATAGACATAAGATAAAAGGTAAGGACTACAAATAAACAAAATAATATTAAAACTCAAATAATCATAGACTACTTCATTTACATGAATTGCAGAATAATTTCTTAATGAGCAATATATCTACAAGAATTCTTAGACATATTATTTTATACGTTCATAAGACATGATATCTGACTATGTAGACCAGGCATAGCGCTTATTTTTAAGTGTTACAATACTTTCAACTGTCCGCAATGATTTATTGTCATCATATCAAAGTGAAATATAACTTTTCTAATGGAAAGCTTGGGAAACAATCAAGAACTGTCCACATTTTCTGAGAAATCGTTTGTTTCTGAAACTCCTTCTTCACTGCACAATAACTGTTCAGCAACAGAAAACTTCCATGGAATAGCAATTCTTTTATCTGATCTTGCAATAGTCAAACTCACTGGGCTCTCACATGCTAGCGTTTTCTGCTTTAAAACACACAACTGAGATAAATATTTACTCAGCTGAAGCATTAGATTTTTAAAAGAAAACCAATATTAAAATTACTAATTTGGCATGAAAAAACTCAGATATAATTGAATCAACTGAAATATTTAAATGTAGTTTGAGGTTTTAGAATTAATATATTAGGAAAATCCTCATATCTTTCGACTTTCCGTGTCGGTTAGGTTGTAGATCTAAAGTTATTGAAAGGGTGCACTATTTATTTATTTATACGTGTGTGTGTATGTGTCTGTGTGTGTGCGCGTGTGCGTGTGTGGTGTGAGTGTGGTGTATTTGCGTGTGGACATATGTTTGTTTGGACTTGCCCAGAAGCCAACCCTAGGACAAGAATTTGAAGATGAAGGATTTATTTGGAAGGTGATCTCAGAAAGCATTAGTGGAGTAAAGACTGAGAAAGATGAGGAAATTAGTCAATGTAAGGTAGGTTAACCAGTGGATGACCCCTGGGGAGAATTTGGGCCCTCTGGATGACAGTTCAGAGCATGCCTGAGTCGCCTCATGCAAGGGCTACAAAACTGAGATATTTGGCCACTAATCTGATTCCAGTGATAGGTAGGTGGAGGGCTGCTCCCAAGGCTGTTAACTGCCCAAAATTTCTAGCCTGACATTCAAGTAGCCTGGAGAAGAGCCTTAGGCAAAGGCACAGGTGTTCACAGCAGGAAGACATGGTAGCAAGGAGCACTAGGCTCTAGAGGCAAGGACCCAACAGCATGTGCTAGAATATATACTCATGTAATTATACTAATTAATTTTGTGATATTCTCTACGTGTTATATTTCTTCCTTCCTTTTCAGAGACCTGTGAACTATAACAGGTACCTGTTCTCCATCAGCCCAATAATAGTGAAACAAGAAGATAATCGTATTAAATAATCACATTTGGAAAGGAAAATAATGACAGAAAAACACATCTATTACTGACACATACAAATTTTTAAATTCCGCCCATTAAACACCCAAACCTTTCCCTCCATTCTGGGTGGTGAGGAATATTTATTAGGACTTGTCTGTACTCCCCTGGGAAGGGATTTTATTTGTTTGTTTCATTTTTCACTTTGATGGCACTTAAAAAGAGCACTTGAGGATATCCATATCTGGGAAGTGTAGAATTTCTTATCTTATTTAGCTTCTGTAGAATGTTAGGCCCCAGAGGTGTTTCTGTTTGTTTATTTGTTTGTTTTAAATATCAAACAACTAAACAGTATTTTAAATCAGACTGGTGGCTATTGGACAGAACAACTCTCTTAATACATTTGTTGGTTTCTTAGCTACTAGATTCCAGTTAGTTCTACGTACTGAGAGCCAAAACCACTATTATTTTTATCACAGTTGTCTTTTTAAAATTCTACTTGCAGGCATCTGTTATATATCAAAGGGGAAGTCATAACTTTATTTTCTTTTTCCTTAGCCATTTTTTTCAACTAAAAAAATTTTCATGCTTCTAATTCAATTCATTCTGAATTTTAACAAATTATGTAACGACTGCAACCCTTAATGGTATCTTTAATGACGTAAACTGAATATTAATTGGTCTCTACCACTCAAGGTTTTATCATTGCCAATTGGAGACAAGAACAGAAAATAAAACAATGCATGTTTCACTCATAGGTGGGTGTTGAGCAATGAGAACACATGGACATAGGAGGGGAGCATCACACACTGGGGTCTGTTGGGCGGGAACTAGGGGAGGGACAGTGGGGGGTGGGGAGTTGGGGAGGGATAACATAGGAAGAAATGCCAGATATAGGTGTTGGGGAGGAAGGCAGCAAACCACATTGCCATGTATGTACCTATGAAACAATCTTGCATGTTCTTCACATGTACCCCAAAACCTAAAACACGATAAAATATATATTTAAAAAAAAAAAGAACTTGTATCCCTTCAACTTTCTAAATTCCTGAATTTTCTCCTTTCCCCTTCCTTCTCACTTTCAGTTTAGATTTAGTGAGATAATTTCTTTCTTGCAGTTTAAGTTTTTTCTTCAAATTTAGCTAAACTACCTGAGGCACTCTACAACATTTTGTTTTCAAATATCTTCTTCTAAGCCATCAGCTCATGTGGTACATTATTATCTTTCTTGGTTTTCTCAGGCATTATTATTAAATGATTTTTATTAGATAATTTAGATTTTGTTGCTTAATATGTTTTGAACTTTCTCTTATTGTTAACTGTGTATCACAAAGGCATGCAGGTAGATTAAGCTTTTTGTTATTGCTGCACTTAATTTTCTACCAATTTCTGAGTGAGTCTGGATAAGCTAATTAATAGGCTGATAAAACATAATCCAGAATGTTTCCACCTTAAAGCAATAATATTTTGAATTTAATGTGTCCATCACTAATTTGCTTGTTTTTACCTCTAGAGATCTTCACTTGGAAAATCCAGGCTTAAACAGTAGCCATTGGCTTGAAGATCACCCAGCTCATATATAAAGAGAAAGAGATTTGATTAGTCAAGCACTGGCTTCAAACTTCCAGTTGGAATTGATTACATTCACATATATTTCATTAACCAAAGCAGGGTCCATGGGTTATCATGACAGGAATGGAGTGGGAATGCATAAGCCTTTCCCAGACAGGGATGGCTCGGAGAAAACAAAATTGAACATATGTTGAGTAGCAACACAATCTACCATATGTCATATTTTCAAATGTAAAATTTGGATATCTATGTTTTCATAACCGGAAAAATAGGTACTTTTTTAAAAGTGAAAATCTGATATCTATGGTTCTATAAAAAAAATAGAATCAATTAGGTTGGGATTCCCTTATGAATAACTTGCAGCGGGAAGACAATAGAACAGTGACTGTAGATTACTAGGGAAAAGAACTGTTGTGCTCACTATAGCCAGAAGTGAAATTAGTCATCTGTCAGAAAGGAAAAACAATTTTTCGATATAGAGAGGCTCATAGGGTATACAAACAAGATCTATAAAAAGATTTTTAAAATAGATCAAAACAAAACATTGAATTGGGCATTAGTACATGAACTAATGATGACAAATTGATATTGTATTTTATAGTCAAATCTAATGAATATTTATGAGTTACAATGTAAAATTTATAATAAATAAAGTCATTGAATCAGAAAAATAATCCATGGTAAGTAAATGACTTATAGATAAATATTCAAAAATCTCAAAAAAATTCACCTAACAGGACATGGGAATTAGGCTGAGGTCTAGATGCTGTGACAGCTAACGTATAGATTGATAAAACATATTTAAGAAATATGTTAAAGCATATTTAAAGAGGGTGGAAATTTGATATATTAATAGAATATACATTTAATGCTGGCTTTTAAAGAAAATAATCTCTACACTGGTGGTATAGGTTTGTCAGTATAATTCTGAAACTTAAACAGGAGACAAGGAAAGAATAATGGAAAAAGAGAAAAGAGGAGAGAATTGCTGACCAACATGACAGAAAGGAAAGAAGGAAAATAAATCCATAAATCTTTATGTAAAACATGTTGCCCATAAGTTTTCAGTTACTGAAATGGATCACCTAATCACTGTGAACTTACTTGTTTTACAGATATAAGAATCCTTTGATCTTTCTGTGAATGACTTATGTACAGAAATAGCAATCCTGCAATGGATTTGAGAATACATTACAGAATGGAGAAATGGCATCATTATTTTACCTGATGTAGCTGAAGCCAATTTCCCTATAAATTGTGGACAGACTTATGGTGAAGTTTGCTCTGACTCGTAAAATGGAAAGAAATCTAATAAAACAGTTAAGGTGTTTTTCACGAATGACCTCCAATAGTATGTGACCCTACTTTTGCTGGCATGGCAGGCATACGTGAGACAACATGATACATATCAGAGAAGTTATTTTGATCATAACAATCACTCTTTGTGCTTCTCTTCCTTTCGGAATCTTGTGTAGATGATCTCTTTCAATCATTAAAGCAACTTTTGAGGGTTTTATCATCACAAATCACAATTTCCAGGAGGGTAAAAATATAGTACTGCTCTGTAATTTAGCATATTGAAGATTCCCTGTATTTAACGGAAGAGTCCAAAACATATGTGATGGGAATGATGTCATGCAGAATGTTGCCCTGTTCAATTTGGTATATATCAGTATAGTGCTAATTGAAGGTATTTGGATCATCACAGACAACAGCTCTGCTTTCTGTCAGAAGAAAAATAGTTTATTTAAAGCCTAAGGTATGTAGTTTTTATGAGCTAAGAAATATACTCAAAGCAAATTGAATCTTAATAAAAGATTGAAATTAATTAGGCTTCAAAAATGTTCAGTAATAATATTAATGATATTTTATTATAAAATATTTATATATGTATTACAAAATAAAGAAAATAAGTAACTGTGTCATTAGAAACTAATCTTTCCAGATAAGGGGGAAGAGAGATAAATAAAAATAAAATAAAATCACCTTATTACCAAATTTGATCTGGAGTTGTGAACCGAACATTACGTAGATTTTATTTATAGTAGTATAGTAGTATTCTATCTGATAATTGAGAAAGATGGAATAGACTGATGATGGAATGATTCTATCCCAATTTTTAAATTTCTAATGAAATAAGGGATATAGAATATGATTATCAATATCTGGTAAATCTACTTGCAAAGGAATTTACAGGAAAAGTGTATTAAGAAAAATAACTCATGATCAAATAATTCTTATCTCAGGAATGAAAATGTGTTTACAATTGGAAATCAATCAGTATAATTGTCCATGTTAAATATAAACAGAATAAAGAAGAAAAACAGAAAGTCAATTTCAATCATTGCAGAAAAAGGAAATCATTTAATACAATGACACATACATGATAAAAACTCTTAAGCAAACTAATAATATAAGTTTACTTTCTCAATTTAACAATAAATATTTTAAAACTTACAACTAACATCATACTTAGTGACAAAGATTGATCATGTTGAGCCTAAAACTAGAAACAAAAGAAAAGTTATTTTTCTAATCACTCTGATCAAAATTGTGCTGCAATATATAACCAGAATATAAAACAAGAAAAATAAATCAAAGACACATATATCAGGGCTGAAGAAATACAATTGTTTCTTTCTTTTGAAACAGAGTTTTTTATTCACAGAACACATTATCTCAAAACAAAGACAGATTTACTTTTGAAGGAGTATTTGATGAGGTTGCTTGATGCTATTTTTGTAAGTTGTGAGAATAATATTGAGTGCGATTTTTAAAAAGAATCATGATCTCTTACAAATATTTGCAGATGCAGTGTTACTTTGCCTAAATTTACTTTATATTATTCAAGTTGCAATGCTGAGGTCTTTAGAACAGTACCTAAAACATATGAAACAAGACTGGTTATTAGTGTATAATGGTAGTAGGTGGTTGATGGCATATGGACAATCATTATTATCAATTCATTATCAATATTATTATATTATCACTTTTACCACTTATATATATTCTTGAATTTTCCATGATAAAAAGTTTAAAATGTAAAGAAAAAGAAAATATGCTGACAAAGATGCATAAGGTAAATAAAAATAGAAAGAAGTAAAAAGAGGCACACTGAATTCAAGGTTCAAAGTTAGGTTAGAGAGTGTTGATCTAAGTAAAGCTCACTTTCATTTTATAAGGGTAGATTCTGTATTCTTTTATTTTATTGTGGAGAAACACACACACACACACACACACACACACACACACACACACACACCCTTGAGATCCACCATCTTAAAAAATGTGTAAGTTAACAATACAGTAATGTGAACTATAGGTACAATGTTGCACAGCAGGTCTATAAAACTTTTTCATCTTGAATAATCAAAGCTTTATACAATGTGATCAGCAAATCTCCATTTCTTCATATCCCTTCCCCTGGCAACAATGACTCTGCTTTCCAGTCTGACTGATGGGTTTGGCTACTTTAGATACTTCACCTAAGTGGGATCATGCAGTTTTTATCCTTCTCTCACTGGCTCATTTCATTCAGCATAATGTAAGCAGGGTTGATCTATGTTGTCACATATGATAGGATTTTTTTCTAAGGGTAAGATACCACATTTTATTTATTCGTCAATCCATCAAAGGACATTTAGATTGCTACCACATCTTGGTTATTGTGAATAATGCTGTGATGAGCATAGGAGTGCAAATCTACAATTCAGACACTGTTTTAATTTTTTTGAATAATTACTCAAAATTAGGATTGCTTGATCTTATGATAACTCTATTTTTATTTTCTAGAGATATCTTCAAATTGTTTTTCATAGTGGCTGGAATATTTTTACATTTCCACCAACAATGTAAAAGGGTACCTATTTTTCCACCTTTTTGCGAAGACATTTCTTCTTAATTTACTTTATTTATAATGGCTATCCTGACAAGTTTGAAGTGACATCTCATTGTGGTGTGGACTGCATTTTCCTCATCAATAATGTTGAGCATCTTTTCAAATACCTGTTGGCCATTTGTATATCTTCTTGAGAAATATATGTTCAAGTCTTTTGGCCATTTTTAATTGGGCCATTAATTATGTTTGCTATTGAATTATGTGAATTCCTTATATATTTTGGATATTAATTTCATATTAAATATGTAATTTGCAAATATTTTCCACCATTCTGTAGGTTTCATTTTTGTGTGTGTGTGTGTGTATGTGTGTGAAAAGTTATTTGGGTTCACTTTTTTGTGCAGAAGCTATTTGGCCTGATGTAGTCCCAGTTATCTATTTTGTTGTTTCTGCTGCTTGTGCTTCTAGAAATTGTACAATTTCTAAACTTACATTTAAGTGTCTAATCTAATTAAAATGAATGTTTATGTACAATGTAAGATATGAGTCAAATTTTGTGTTTTTGCCTGTGGCCAAGTGAAGTATCATGTCTGGACCAAACAGCTGTAAAAGAGTAAATGTCCCTTTTTCAGTTTCTTCCATCAGAAGAAAATGTGATAGGTACTATTTCTGCAAAATTGCCTGAATGAATCAGCTTGATTTATGTCATAGCTTAAGACTAGGGATCCTGCTGAAGTTGTGGCAGGTGCAGTTATGACAGAAAAGACGGGAGCTTTCTTCCAATAGTCTTTTTATGAGTCAATTTGGTATAATCATGGATTGACCAGAGTGGCTATAGATTAAGATTATCTATGTGCAAATACATATTTATATGTTGGAAACTCAACTGTTAAAAGAAAATTACAAATTTAACACTTCAAGCATGTGTACTTGTATTGCAACAGCAGCATTATAACAAAGTCAGTCTGTTTATAATTAAAGCTCTATGAGATTTTATTACTTAAGTAGGTTTTTGTTTTGACTGAGAAACAAATATTTAAGTATGAGAAGGATGAAAAGTGACCTAGAACATTAAAAAGGGATTTTCCTGGAAAAACTACCAACACAAGACTTTGAATGAAAATTGATAATTATTTGAATTTTGCTTTCCAGTTCTCATTTTATCACCATCTACATATTTTAATATTTTTTCAATAATTATGTATGGTCCATACATAATTAAATAACTTATGGTCCATAAGTTATTTTTGTTATGGTCCTTTTGAAAATTACTGTAATATTATGAATACTTTCAAAGGTAATTGAATAAGCACATAAAATTTTTTTAATTCAAACATGAAAATATATATTATCTTGGTACACATAAAATTTTTTAAATTCAAACATGAAAATATATATTATCTTGGTAGTGATTTATAAAATGCTAACAAAAGAAAAGTTACAATATATGGAAAGACATGTTAAAATTATTTATTTTTTTGATAGTCATTGGATTATATTAAAATGTAACTAAAATTGTTTCTAAATAAATTTGAATTGTTGGCACTATTTTTTTTTTCCTCATAGTATCATTTACATACTTCATATGTTGAGTAGATATTTTAAAATACTAATAAAATTTAAAGAATATTCTTTTTACTTTAGAGAGAAATTATATTTCTATTACATTTTGATCTCCTATATGAAGACTAATTACAAATAAACTAACTAAATTTTTCTTACCAATTCTTCATATTGAATATTGAGATTAATGAATGTACTGGAAAAAATGAGAAGGTAGAAACTAAAAAGCCAGGTACAATTAAAAACAATTTATTTAATCCAGATATTTAAACTATAATATTATTGTATTTTTACTTTTATCCAATATTTATTTCTTTTTTATATTATCAGTACACAACAAAATAAGTCTAAAAATAATAATGTGTGATATATTTATATATAATTCATGCACTATTTTCTTTTTTTTTTTTTTTTTTTTGAGACAGAGTCTCACTCTGTCACCCAGGTTGGAGTCAGTGGCACAATATTGGCTCACTGCAACCTCCACCTCCCAGATTCAAGAGATTCTTCTGCCTCAGCTTCTCGAGTAGCTGGGACTACAGGCACGTGCCACCATGCCTGGCTAATTTTTGGTAGGACAGGGTTTCACCCTATTGGCCAGGCTGGTCTTGAACTCCTGACCTTGTGGTCTGCCCACCTAGGCCTCCCAGTGTGCTGGGATTTCAGGTGCTCCCAGCCCATCATTTTCTATTTTGGTGGCCACATTAATATGCATCAATGTGATAAACTTTATTTTAAAATGCATGGCTCATATACACTAACAATATTTCTATGCACAAAGATTTTATTTTACTAATTTTTCATCCCACCTAGGTCTTCTTCATATCTTTTAATCTCTAATAGTATTTTGCTAATTATTTCAAAGTCCTATAAATGTCTTTCAATTGTAGTCTCTAGTGATATGTAGAAAAAGTTGTAAAGTTAAAACAAGGAGACACCAAAAGAGAAAGGTCTTTTTTTCAACTTTTATTTTAGGTTCGGAAATTATAGGTGAAGATTTGCCACATGGGTAAATTGTGTGTCACTGACATTTGGGGTAGAAATATCCCGTCACTCAGGTAGTGAACATAGCACCTAATAGAGAGGTAGTTTTTCAAAACTTGTCATTCTTCTACCTTTTACCCTCTAGTAGTCCCCTGTATCTATTGTGCTCATCTTCATGTCTACAAGTACTCAATGACTAATTCTTTCTTATAAGTGATAACAGGTGATATCTGGTTTTCTGTTCTTGCATTAATGCACTTGGGACAGTGACTTCCAGCTGCATCCATGTTGCTACAAAAGACATGATTTCGTAGCTGCATAGTATTCCATGGTGTATAATATGTACCACATTTTCTTTATCCAATCCATCACTGATGGGCCTCTAGGTTGATTCTTGGTCTTTTTTCGTTGCTCTTGGAAATTTTGCTATGATGAACATATGAGCGTTGTGCATCGTTTTAGTAGGATGACTTATTTTATTTTGGGTATATATTCAGTAATTTAATTGCTGCGTCATATAGTAGCTCTGTTTTAAGTTCTTTGAGAAATCTTTAACCTGCTTTTCACAATGGCTGAACTAACTTACATTCCCACTGAGTGCATAAGTATTTCCAGAAAAGTTGTTCTTATGGAATGAAGTGTGCTTAGGTTTATTTCTCTTAAGAAATAACCATTCTCTGATCTCTGACTTGGCACAATCTTTAAAAATATGAAAATCAGTAAGTAAATAAATAACTAAATGTGTAGATATTAAATATGCATGCATATATGCTTATATATTCACAAACTCTTGTATATAATTATATAAGTATATGTTTCTTAATAGAAAATTTAATTTTGTAATATTTGAGACATTGTACATAACCATTTGTTCCTCAGAGCAACTCTATTAATTTTTTAGCATTATCTCAATATAGAGATTAGTAAGTTTAGATTCAGAGAATGTCAGCAACTTCTCTGAACTTCTTTCAATACTAGGCAGCGGTAAAGTTTCGCATGTATTTTGTGCCTATATCCACTAAATTAAATTTTGCCATACAAACTACTAATATTATGTACATTTAAAGCAAAGACTTTAAAAATGTTTAATTTATTAAAACAAACTTAAAAGCAATATATTGTGGACCAACATCTTCACATAGTGACCAAAATAGCATCTGGTTATTTGCATAACATTGTGTTTTCTTTACACAAAACCATAATTTCATTGGTATTGATCCTAATAAGCATTTTTCTAGGCTACATTACAGTTCATAGCATAATTTCCTAAATAAACCTCTTGTCACATAGCATGGTACTTCAGTGATGAATAGATCAATATCTGGTGACCACATCTCTTTTTTTCTGAGGTATGGTCTTTTTTCTGTCAAGAGGTATATATATAAACAAAGTGCCATAGGCTGATTTATACACTATACATAATTGGTTTCATCCAAGTGTAAAGCAAAAACTTTGTAGCCAGACAAATGTGATAGTAATTGGGTGATGCCCAACATGTTGTCTGATAAAAGAGTTTTGCCAACAGCTCATATTGCTTTTTCTCCGTGCCTGATATTTGTCATAACATTTGCAGCTATTTTTTAGAAGCTTTAGAGTAAGTGTAAAATAACTTTCTTCCCCTAATCTAAGAATGCAACTTTCCGTTATGTCTCAGCGTTTATGGTCTCTTCTCTGCATTCAGTAATGTAATTCATCAGTTTTAAGCTTGCATGTGTTATTTTGTGCTTATTCTCTATAAAACTACAAATTGCTTTCTTAGAGCACAGGAAATAGTGCTGCTTTGAAAATAGGAAATTTTGTGGTTTCATGCCACTATTTATACAGTGCCAACAAAAGGCACTAGGGTCTGGAACAAATGGTCTTCAGGTCAATTAAGTTCTTTTTCTCCATATTTTCATTGTCAGGGCTCTTTTTCCATTTTTTTTTTTTTTTTTTTTTTTTTTTTTTTTTTTTTTTTGGTGAGGGGAGTGATTTGGAAACTTTTAATAGCCACGGTCTTCATTATCTCTGTAGACCTTGTAGTTCCATTGACTGTTTTAAACTCGTGATGTTATTTTTTGTTTTCTTTTGAAGTTATGTTATATTTTCCATAGCTAACTTCATGCTGTCGTGAAGCAGGCTGAATCCTGGTCAGTCTTGGTGAGTTGAAATTACAATACAGCATGATAAGAGTAAAAAACAATTAAACTCCAACAGATATAAACTGGCCTAAGACTCTCTTAGTCATTTGGGCTGCTGTAACAGAATACTATAGACAATTTAAACAAACAACCACAACAACAAAATTTATTTCTCACCGTTGTGGAGGATGGGAAGTTCAAGATTGGGTGCTGGGTAGATCAGTTTCTGGTGAGAGTTCTCCTTCTGGTTTTCAGATGACCTTATTTTTGTGTTCTCATGTGTTGGAAAGAGGAAAGAGAAAATACAGCTTCCTCTTTTACATCTCTTTTTACAAGGGTTCTAATCCCATTTTGAGAGCTCTACCAGCATGACCTAATTACCTCTAAATACCATCACATTTGGGTTTTGGCTTTAACCTAAGAATTTTGTGTAGACACATACATTCAGTCTGTAGCAAAGAACAAGTAAACAGTGTAGTTATTTTAGGGCACGTGCCACCTTTGATGAGATGATCTAATTGTTACACAATTCCTATAAAAATTTTTGGCTTTTATTTCAAATGGTGAAATATAGACAAGAATGTTTTCATCATATTGGCCTCCAAAATGGCAAAATACCTTCATACAATGTCATAGAGCATTGACTACTACAAACAGTCTAAAGATAATATTTTGAGATCACACAGGCTAATTTTAATGATATATTAAGTCTTCACATATTCCACTATACCATGAAAATATGAAATGGTAGGAAAACTTACAACACTAATGAGACTAAAAGTGTTATCAAACTGAATGTTGTTATGTAGAGAAAAATATTACCGTTCCATTAGATCTACTAATTTTCTCAGTAACAACCAGTTAGTTTATGTCCTTCTGTAGTAAATGAGATTAATGTATTTCTGATGTAGCTTAAAGTAAACCAAGAAAATGATTCAGCAAGCTATAACCTGTAGCCAGACAGATGATCAATGCTGCTACAATATGCATTATGACAAAGGCTGCTAATTAAGAACTTTAAGAATGTCATTAAAATATATTTATTATTACTCTGTTTAACAAAACTAAATTTATATCATAAATGACTAGCCTAAGTCATCACTTGAATCTCATAATTTTTTGCCTGTGCCTAAAGTGTATATGGTCCTAGCAATTGAAATATATTAAAACTATACATTCAGAAAAAATTAGCTGTGCTTCAAAACTTCAGTTAGTTATCTAAATTACCGAGTATCAAATTGGAGATTCCCTGTGATTATGAACAGATCTTATAAAAACTATAAGTTCCCCAAATCTCTATTTTGTGCTATTTAGTCTGTTTTGGAAAAATCCTGTACTATATAGAAAAATTTCAGCCTGATTAGTTAATTTATAAATGTCATAGCAGATTTTACCAGAAGTTATCATTTTACATATAATAGACAAAATAAATATTTGTAGTATATGTGACATGCAACATAGCATTTCAGTGATATCTTTCATATAATATAACCTCACCACAG
>PVKP010037108.1:0-21907 GCA_004027715.1 Plecturocebus donacophilus | reverse complement strand
CCACAGAACCGGACCTTCCCGGGTTCGCTGTGCTTGCTGTGAAACTCTCAGTCCTCAGCGCTTCCAATTGCTGTTTTCCTTGTGGGGATGGGACCAGCCGAGCCCGTCCGTCCCGTATACTCCGCACCGGGAAGCGCCGCGCTGGGGCGCCGGCAAAACAGCCGCGCCGGCCAAAAGAGTCGCGCTGGCGACCCGTGTGGCTCCTCTGCCGGGAATCTCCCGGTCTGTGGGCAACAAAAATTCGTCGGAAAGTGCGGCGTCCACTCGTTCTCTGTGCTTTCACTGGGAGCTACATTCCTGATCTGTTGCTAATCGGTCATCTTGGATCTCTCCCTATAGCACATTTCAATTCAGGCGCTAGATCGTCATCTAAAATACTTAATCATATTTAGATTTCATCAAATTGACAGTTGAAAAAGTAGATCCACATATCCAAGCTGTTCCATACAACTTCCCAATAACTGAAACCACTGTCGGTTTTTAAAGTGAAATTATTTAAATGCAATGAAATTCCAGTTCTTCAGGTACCAACCGCATTTCAAGTGCTCAGGAGACACAAGCGGCGAGTGAATGGGACAGCGCAGGTCTAGAGGTGGCTGCGGGGAGCACTTAGCATGGAGAACAGTGTCTGGCTGTAGGAATCTCAGGCACAAGGAACTTACAAGAACACACACTCTGGCAACATCCTCAGCTTGTTTCTGTTGTGGTGGGAGGCAGGCGGGGTGGTGTGGAGACAGGAGCATACAGAGAATTGCTGGTTCCTTCAAGAGCAAATGCATATCAGTACTCACCCTCTACTAGCTGCCGCCCTGGGTGCCAGGGATGCAGTATGAGTCAGTAGGGAGGAAAGGGACCAGACAAACCTAAGTATTTACTGGAGATGCTGATGGAAAGACAATAATCCCAGCCCTTGGCATTTGTCTATTATGAGAAGCCTTCCTGGCCACCATCTCTTTTGGATCTTCACAGCAGCTGAGACTTAGGGAGGGCTCAGGGTCAGGACATTCAGTGACTTGCCCATAGCGTGTGTGGGATAGAACAAGGGGCAAAGTGGAGGGCTTCTGAACCCAGGTGCAGGCTCTGTGACTTGCTGTCTTCGCTCTGGACAAAGTGCTGAAAGGCGGTCATGTGTGGGGCTTCCCGTTGTATGATCTGTTATCCGGAGTGGGTGTGTCTCTGGGGAGGCAAGCAACTTCAGCTGGGCAGTGGAGGCCTCCCTTCCATGATGTCCCATTCATCTAGGGCTGCTTGGAGTGCACAAGGCCTGGCTCCTGCCTCAATTTGTTCCTATGGTAAAAGAGTCATAGCTGGAGACACAGAAAATAAAAACGGAAGGGAAAATGAACGAGCAGGGCTCCTCCAGGCGCCCCTGCAGAAGTGCTTCTGGTCTCCCTTCCCCATCTCCCTTGCCCTCCTTCCTACTTCCAGGTGCATTCTGGAGAGCTGTACCTTTTGGGCCTGGCTGTTTAGGGGGCAGCCTTTGCTTACTCAGGGTTGTGCTGGGGCGGGGATAAGAGGGATTTGGCACAAGGCGGTAATCATGTCCCCACCACAGGACCTCATCAGCGCAGCACAGCACAGGGTGTTTGCAGAATTGGTGAGTGAAGGAAACAGAGGGATCACCCCAAGTTCTCTGTCTAAAGAACCTAAGCAGATCACTGAAATTCTCTAACTGGTGACCCTCCATACATCCCACTGGCTGGGCGGGGGTCTCCAAGCCAGACAAGACCACTGTCCCTCTGCTTTCAAGACATCGGCTCTGATTTCCCTATCCATGGTAGGCTTGTCCTTTCCTCTCAGCAGAGTCTAAACAACAAAGGGGTCTCTCATTCCCTCTTTGACCTAGGAGTTAAATTGAGAAGAGGCCACAGACCCCATGCACTGACTCAGGAAACACAGCATCCCAGAGACTATGTGACTCCAGGCAAGCCAACCTACCTTTATGAGCCTCTGCTTATGTAACCATCAAAAGAGGATGAGGATATTTGTACCAGACTTTGCAAAAGGCTGTTATGATGAGCCAATAAGATACAAAAAGCACCACAGAAAGTGTTATGCACACGTGACATTATTTTAATATCTTATTAGTAAACACATACCTTGCTTTGTCAGGTTGCTTCAAAGTGGGCACATGTGTTACTTGAGTACACTGTGGTATTAGTTTAATATCTTATTAATAAATTAAACCATCTATATTATATCACTTGATGCTCTTGAGGGATTCTTTTTATTAAGGAAAAAAATTGACAAATTTTATAGACTAAACAAAAGATGGGGCTTGGGGAACAAGAGAGGTGTGTTCTGTTCAGGAACAGAGCTCTGTGGAAGGAGGAGGCATGAGAACTGTGCAGAATGTGGAAGGGGTATTAGAGGATGACCGGATGGACTATTCTCATGGATATAAGGTCAGCAGTGGCCGCAGGAATGGGGTGGGGTTGAGCTGCAGCATGGAAACATTTAGGGTAAAGATCTGGGGGAATGCCTCTGCGCAGTTTGAGGAGATGAGGCAGAGGTTCAAACCCCAAGGACACCCCTCACTTCCAGGTTCTCCAAACCCAGCTCTGGTAGGCTCACCCAGGCCTGCGGTGAGCTCAGAGGAGCTGGAAGGTGACCTGGAAATAGAGGCTGAGAAGAGGGGGAGATGGAGAAAACTACCCTCTAGAGCAGGGGGAGGGGAAGCCCCTTCCTCTCAGGTCCTGGGGAGCCCTCTGCCACCTGAAGAAGGCTGGAGCCTGCCAGGACATGGACCAGGGACCCAGTCATGTCAGATTTCTAGGAATGGAGCCTGTCAGGTGGGTACCCAGAATTTCCACTTCATGCTAGCCCCAAATTCAAAGTTTCCCCTTAAAGAACTGAGCCCACAAGATTTGGAAGTGAAGCCCTGGTCCATCTTGGCCCAATCACCACGGAGGAAGTGGGGGAGGGAGCTCCAGCCCTGTTACCTGCTCATTTAGGGGAAAACTGAGAGCCCATCCCTGCCCTGAGGACATTTCTGGGTTACGAGGTGCCAATCCACAAGATGCAACACATGAGATGGATTAGGGGAAAGAATATTTGTCTTTCGGGGTTCGGCATATAGACTAAGGAGCCAAATCACCCAGGTCTAAATCCTCCTTCATGATAGTTATTTAACTTTGTCCCTCAGTTGTTCCATCTGGAAAATGGGGGTAATAGCACCTATTTCAAAGGGCTATAAATGAGGCTAAAATAAGTGAATCTTGAAGAGTATTTAGAATGATGCTTCCCACATATGTCTGTAAAATAAAATTTTTCGAAGGGGCTACTATTTGATTTACTGCAGTGTCCCCGACCCCTGGCAGGTGATCAATAAATATGTGTGGAATGAAGGAGGTGCTCTCAAGGAAGGCTTTGTAACCAGTTAGAAGAAGAGTTGGGTAAGCCATAAAAGGCGTGTGCTCCAGTTGCAGCTGGTGGCCGCTAACCCGTCTCCAGGTGGTGATGGTGGCTACAAACAGTGGCAGCAGCGTCTGTTCACTGCAGATCTGTTGCTCTGCTGAATGGTGGGGGGTGAGTCTGAGCAGCTTTCCCTGCCCTTCATCCACTGCTCTTGCTGTTTCCTCCAGATGTTTAATGGATATTTAAGCCATCAGTTTCAAGAAATGCCCAATGTGAGCCTGCCCAGGACATCTCATCTGTCTGAGCCTGCCTGCTGGCTTTGTCTGCTTCTGGGTGAAACTTGGGGATGGCAAAGACTAGCTGGGTGACGAAGGAGACTAGAGCCAGGAGTTTGGCCAAAGTTCACCACATCAGGCAAAAACTCCTTCTAGATGGGTAGACTCTGAGGAGAGCAATTCGGAAACACAGCCCATTTTCCCAAGGTCTTGGGAATGGAACCTGCCCTCAACGTCACCCACCACCATGTTTGGGAGGATCTTGGGCCATGATAGAGGGTGGGGTTGAATAGAGAGAGCAAGGATGACATGGGTCTGCCAGCTGGGCCCTAGGGCTGGTGGTCGGTTTGGAGGTGCACACATGGCAGGCAGCATTATTTAACATCTCATTCCTGTGTGTTGTCTTGAAGTGCTTCTGAGAGCTGGCCTGGCTTTCATTCATGCTTCTGCGAGGCTTTCAATAGCACCCATGCCACC
This sequence comes from Plecturocebus donacophilus, assembly GCA_004027715.1. Taxonomy (NCBI): domain Eukaryota; kingdom Metazoa; phylum Chordata; class Mammalia; order Primates; family Pitheciidae; genus Plecturocebus; species Plecturocebus donacophilus. Next base: position 17,798 of record PVKP010037108.1, on the reverse strand, counting down.
CTCCTCTCCCTTCCTCCCTGCAGCATGGATACATAGGAGGGTCTCAGGAAATACCTGCGGTTGGGTGGACTGATGATCTAGGCAGGAGGTCAGCTTGCTTTATAAAGCTTGGGATTGATCCCATTCTGCCCAGGTCATAAAAGATCCACCAAGGTTCTGCTGCATCCACTTTGGTGCCTCAGACAGCGCAGGCCACTGTGGAAACATTTGTGGAAAAATAATTGTCTTGGAGCCAGCCTTGATTGAGCTCTCTGACACTGGGCTGCTCTTTCTTCTGCTCTGACTGGATAAGACAAAAGACTTTACTCCCTCAATTAAATCTTCATCCATCCATCTTTCTCCAAATAGATGGTGAAACTATTTCACCACTAAGCAAATTAGTAGCAATAACAGTACTGAACACTGTGAACATTTACAGATCACTTGCAACGTGCTGGACATGGTGGCCACGTGCTTCCTGGGTGTCATCTCTTCTAACTCCTGCCACAGCCTGTTGAAGCAGATGCCGCTGAAAAGGCTGGGGTGCGTGGAGGGGTTAAGTGCCCATGCTCTGGTACTGGGCAGCTTGGGCTCACCATTTCCAGCCATGTGATTTTCGGTGGGTGCCTTCACAGAGCTGTAGAATAGGGATACGGAGTCACAGGATATTCGTGAGAATTGAAGAGACACTGATGCATGGTGCTTTTAAAAATGTGCGCACTACATTTTACAAACATTTTAGAGGTTATAATGAGTCCCTATTTGATAGATGAGGAAGCTGAATTAGAGTAATTAAGTAGCCTGCACAAAGTCGCAGTGAATGATTCGCTAAGGTTTGAGCCCTGCCTGACTGCCAAATCCTTGTGTGTAATCCCTATGCTACACTGCAGTGAATACAGATTTGTTCTTCTTTGCCTCAGGCACTGTGCTGGTCAGTTTGCAACCAATTATCTCACTTAATCTTCCAAAGAATTCTATGAAATGAGCTAATCTCTTGGTCAGGGCAGGGCCTAGGCGAGGCTGCCAGCTGGGCCAGTATGTGGAAGGAAGGTCCCTCCACAATGTGAAAGCGTCACCCCATTAGATCCACCCAGGGAGTCTTGTCCCAGATGCAGATGCAGAAGTGCAGGGCCACAGCAGTTACAGAGGAGGGGCGGCCACACTGCTCAGGTGGTCATTTTTCTGAAACAGACATTTCACCTAAAACCATTACAAACTCAATGAGAACAGGTGTTTTAGTCTGTTTTATTCTCTAGTACCTACCATTTCTCACACAGTACCTGACATATAGTAGGTGCTTAATAAATATTTATTGAACCAATGGAGAGGAAGGTCTACATTGTGGTTGTAGGGCGAGAGGGCCACGTGTGCAAAGGCACAAGGTGGAGGGGGACAGCATGACCCACTGGAGGTGTAAGTAGGTTGAGCCTATTCTAAACCACGAAAATGATGCTGTAATACAGGTGAATGCTCCTGCTGGGGCAGGCCAGGAACTGAAGGCCAAGCAGGGCCCAGTTTACCTAAGGGCCTGGGAGGGACACCCTAGGGAGAGATGAAGAGGACTGTTCCTGGGCCCCTCAGGCACAGGCAGGGTGGTGACAGGAGCAGATGGATAGACAGCCATGGTGAGGTGGTGAAGGAGCCAAGCCCAGCTCCACAGACACAACAGCCATTAAAAATTCAGGGAAATAGCAGAGGTGCACATCCTAGAGGGTTGTAATCGTCAAGTGAATGTGAAACACACCAGCATTCTTCTTTTGGGGTGTCATCAGTTGAGAGGAAGTTCATCCGAATAAGTGCTTCTTGATTGCCTACGGGAAAAAGACATGGGGTGAGGCCCTCTTTGCTGCCTCCCTACAACTTTAATCTCTCCTCATTTAATTTTTAAATTTGTGTTCCTCCCCTCAAAAATGACAGAACAAAACAGGTAACCACTGTTATCAGTTTCTTGTATATACTTCTAGAGATTAAAAAAAAATATATATATATATATCCAAGTAATTTTTTAAAAATACAAATTATATCATTCTGTACCCATTGTTCTTCATTTTGCTTCCCCCAACCCCCACCACCCACAATATATCCTTGGACTTTTTCTATATCAGTACATAAAGAGGTTCTTCATTTTATTTTAAAATTACATAGCATTCCATTTCATGGATGTAATATACTCTAACTGGTACCCTGTAGATGGACATATTTAAGTTGCTCCCAGTTGTTTGCTATTACAAGCTGTGCTATAATGAATTATCTGATATTTAAGCCACTGTAAATGTGCTTCTAGAATTCTTACTATAGAAATAGTATTGCACATGCAAATCAAAACCACAGTGAGATACCATCTTATGCCAGTTAGAATGGCAATCATTAAAAAGTCAGGAAACAACAGATGCTGGCAAGGATGTGGAGAAATAGGAATGCTTTTACACTATTGGGAGTGTAAATTAGTTCAACCATTGTGGAAGACAGTGTGGTGATTCCTCAAGGATCTAGAACCAGAAATACCATTTGATCCAGCAATCCCATTACTGGGTATATACTCAAAGGATTATAAATTGTTCTATATAAAGATACATGCACACATATATTCATTGTGGCACTGTTTACAATAGCAAAGACCTGGAACCAACCCAAATGCCCATCGATGATAGACTGGACAGGGAAAATGTGGCACATATACACCATGGAATATTATGCAGCCATAAAAAGCAATGAGTTCATGTCCTTTGTAGGGGCATGGATGAACCTGGAAACCATTATTCTCAGCAAACTGACACAAGAACAGAAAATCAAACACCGCATGTTCTCACTCATAGGTGGGTGTTGAACAATGAGAACACATGGACACAGGGAGGGGAACATCACAAACTGGGGTCTGTTGGGGGGAAATAGGGGAGGGACATCGGGGGTGGGGAGTTGGGGAGAGACAGCATGGGGAGAAATGCCAGATATAGGTGATGGGGAGGAAGGCAGCAAATCACACTGCCATGTGTGTACCTATGCAACAATCTTGCATGTTCTTCACATGTACCCCAAAACCTAAAATGCAGTTAAAAAAAAGAAAAAAAATACACATGCAGATGTATGTCTATTGCAGCACTATTTATAATAGCAAAGATGGGGAACCAACACAAATGCCCATCAATGATAAACTGGATAAAGAAAATGTAGTACATATATACCACGGAATACTATGCAGTCATGAAAAAGAATGAATTCATGTCCTTTACAGGGACATGGATGAAGCTGGAAACTATCATCCTCAGCAAACTAATGCAAGAACAGAAAACCAAACACCACATGTTCTCACTCATAAGCGGGAGTTGAACAACGAGAACACATGGACACAGGGAGGAGAACATCACCCACTGGGGCCTGTCAGGGGTTGGGGGATTGGGGAAGGATACCATTAGGACAAATACCTAACGAATGTGGGGCTTAAAACCTAGATGATGGGTTGACAGGTGCAGCAAACCACCAGGACACATGTATACCTATGTAACAAACCTGCACGTTCAGCACATGAATCCCAGTACTTAAAGTATAATCAAATAAACAAAAATAAATAAATAGTATTTCACATGCATACACAATTCTTTACAGTTTTGTTTTTTAATTAAACATTTTACCTTGAGATAATTATAGATTCACATGCAGTTTTATGAAATAATACCCTTTACCCAGTTTCCCCTAAACTGGGTGCAAAACTATGTAAAACAATAGCACAATCAGGAAATTAATGTTGATAAAAACCACTAAACTGATTCAGATTTCACCTGTTTTCTGCATGTGTATTAAGTTCTATGCAATTTTATCACCTACAGAGGCTGTAGCATCCATCACCACAGTCAGGATGGAAGAGTTCCATCATCACAAGGATCCATTTTCCTGGCCTTTTGTAACCACACCCACCTCCTGGCTGGCTACCACCCCACTCCACCCCTACCCCATTCCTAACCTTTGGCAACCTTGGAGCTTTGGCAATCTGTCCTAATTCTCCATACTTTTGTCTTTTCAAAAATCTTATGTAAACAAAATCATATCATACAGTATATGATACTTTCTGGAATTTGATTTTTAAAAATTAGCATAATCCCCTTGAGATTCATCTAGATTGTTGCATGTATCAATAGTTTGCTCCTTTTTATTTCTTCATAGTATTTCATGATACAGATGTACCACAGATGTAAACATTACAAATGTTTAACTCATTCGCTCATCGAAGGGTATCTGGGGTTCTTCCAGTTGTTGGCTATTAGGAATAAAGTTGCTATGAACACATATATACAGGTTTTTGTGTAAACATAAAACATTTCATTTTCCTGGGATAAACACCTGAAGGCACAGTTGCTGGGTCTTCTGGTAATTGCATGTTTAGTTTGATAAGAAACTATCAAAGTTTTCCAGAATAGCTGTACCATTTTATATTCCTACATACAATGGATGAGTCATTTGCATCCATGCCCACATGTGGTGTTGTCACTATTTTATATTTTAGCTTTGCTGATGTGTGTCGGGGAGGGCTTTAAAAAATTTTCACCACATTCTTCCAGTTTTAAGTCTTTGACTTTAAATCCAGGACTTCCTCAATAATAATAACAGTTGCCCTTTATTGAGCTTATCACATATTACAGATGCTGTTCCAGGTATTTTACATATACTGTCTTACTGAATTCCACTTATTCCTCGGTATAAGCCTGGGAAGTAGAATCCGACTTTCATCACAGACTTAGTCATTTCTGGAATGATTGGGGGGCTTTAAATCATCTGCCTCTCAGTGTATCTTTTTCTATCTCCCTTCTCTCAGTTTACTGTTTTGTCCTCTCCTTGGGGAGAAAGGAACTGGGGATATTCAGGACTTGACTGCTGCCTTTGAGACAAGTGCCAGATGGATGGGAACAGGCTGGAGAACCAAGGGGCCAGAGTGTAGAAGTGATTGATGGGCTTTTGGTGTTCCCTACTTCCTGGTTCATGGCTGCGGACTAACCAGCAAAGCTGGAGGGCTGGGGAGGAGGGCCGGGAAGGAGGGAGAAAGGGTATTCTTCTCTGGTTGCCCTCTTCATTCTCAAGCCCTGGGGCTCCAGCCCTCAATAGAAATTACCTTTGGCCTCCTTCATGTGGGACAGGGTCCTGCTCACTGGCCCATGACCTTCCTCTGGCAAATGAAAACCCTTGATGGTTCCCAGGCCATGAGCTGAATCCAGGCCCACACCCCAGAGCAGCAGCAAAGGAACAATGCACAGCCGACAGCAGAAAAGTCCCAATGAAAGCTTAGGGGTAAAACTGGAGGCAGCTCTAGTCTCTGAGCTCACAAAAGGCCTGGAAACCTATTTGGGTAAATAGTACTGTAATCAGTTAAAATTAATAAATATTTTTCCTGCACCTTCTGTGTACTAAGGCCTTTCACAGAATGTTTGAGCTGGAGGGGACCCTAGGGCCATCTCCATTTTCTCCATTTTACAAATAAAGAAAGAGTCCATCTGCAAAGAGATGAAGAGTGCAGATGGGATACTTGTATTCACCCCAAATCTTCTCTTTTCCAGGCCATTTCATCAAGCTACGAGGTTCATCTTGTCTTAGTTTAGTTTCTGGGCAAGAAAACTGAGACCCAGAGTACAGGGAACTTGTCTACCGTCTCCCAGCAAATTAGTAGTGCCACCAGCCACCAGCATTTGAAAGGAGTCCCCAGCCCTGATCTTCTTACAGATGTGTCTATGCTGCAGTAACAACAGCAACAAGAGTGACAAACAGTAGAAGGAGGCGCTGTGTCGAGAGCCCAGGTCTTCGCCTGCTAACTTGTTGGGTGATCTTAGACAAACTACTTACATTCCTTAGGACTTGGCTTCTTTATTTGGGAAATGGAGAAGGTGGAGATGGCCCTTCCAGCTCAAAAACATTGTTTGGCAGGGATTTAATTAAAGAAGGTATTACCTGTTGATTATCCAGTGGGGACATTTACAGGGTGCAGCTAGCAAACAGCAGAGAGCATCATAATGCGACTCTGAATTCTGGAAGCCCCACGAGGGCAGGTGGCATAAGAAAAGTACACGGAGACACATTTTAAGGATGTTCGGGCTCTGATCTCATCTAGGGTGTTCATTTGTTCGTCTAGGAAACTAAAGACAGCTTAAAACCCGGAGCTCCTAAAACGCCTGGTTTCCCACCCACTGCCAACACAGATCTTATTTCCCATGTGCTCTGTGCCCAGCAATTCATTCGGTTCTGCACCAGCCCCACAGCTGCACATGTGCAAATGTTCAGCCCCCAGATTTAGACACTTTTGGTTCTGTAAGTGGCTTTGACAGAACTCAGTGGCATTCCCCGGGTGGAAGCTGTTTTCTTTTAAAAAACAGATGTTGATGACAATAAAGTCTAAAGAGAAGACTGCAATATAACAGAATTTTAAAATCAATTCTATTTAGAGGAATCCACAGGACATGTTTTAAAAAAATATACGCTCCCACATTATTCTATTACTAGTTTCATTGATGAAAAGGCTCAGCCACATTTGGCTTAACATCCTTAATACAAAGGGGCACCTCAAAACACATTTCCAGGTGAAAAATGTAGATTTCTTGTCCTTTTCTATTAGACCTTACTTTCTATCAATGGGGTTCCCTTGTTACCTCTTTTTCCTTTTTTAGAAATTTTACTTTAAGTTCTGGGATACATGTGCAGAACGTGCAGGTTTGTTATACAGGTATACATGTGCCATGGTGGTTTGCTGCATCCATCAACCCATCATCTAAGTTTTAAGCCCCGCATGCATTAGGTATTTGTCCTAATGCTCTCCCTCTCTTTGACCCCCAGCCCCCGACAGTTCCCAGTGTGTGATGTTCCCCTCCCTGTGTCCATGTGTCCTCATTGTTCAACTCCCATTTATGAGTGAGAACATGCAGTGTTTGGTTTTCTGTTCCTGTGTTACTTTGCAGAGGATGATGGTTTCCAGCTTCATCCATGTCCCTGCAAAGGACAAAAACTCATTCTTTTTTATGGCTGCATAGTATTCCATAGTGTATATGTGCCACATTTTCTTTATCTAGTCTATCATCGATGGGCATTTGGGTTGGTTCTAAGTCTTTGCTATTATAAATAGTGCCGCAGTAAACATACATGTGCATGTGTCTTTATAGCAGAATGATTTATAATCCTTTGGATATATACCCAGTAATGGGATTGCTGGGTCAAATAGTATTTCTGGTTCTAGATCCTTGAGGAATCACCACCATCTTTTTATTTTTTCAAAAGTAAAAAAAGAAAACAAATAGTCTTTCATTTATGAGAAAATAATAATAATAAAAAAGAGCCAAAAGGATTTTATTTAGATATTTAACTATTATTTTAAAAATAGAAAACATTTTAATATTATTAAATCTCAAAAAAATCAGAAAGATAATCGGCAAAAACTCTCCCTTCTGCCCCACTCCATAGACACACAATTCCCCTCCCCAGAGGCAATCAGTGTCTTTACCCTTCCAGAGGTATGTGGGACATAAGCAAACACACACTTTGACTATTATTTTTTCCTTTTACATGTCATATCATACTCACTATCTGTTGTTTTTTCATTTAGCAATACATCCTGGGGTCATTCTTTTTCATTATATGAAGAGTTTTCTTTTTGACTGTATAGTATTTCATTGCAATTTATTTAGTAAGTCCCCTACTGATAGCTATTTGGGTTGTTCCCAATCTGTTGTGATTACCAAAAGGCTTCAGGGAAGTACCTTGTATATGCATATCCTTACACATGCTCGGATAGCCTTATGAGAAATTCCTTCAAACAGAAGTTTAGAGTCAAAGGTATGAGCATTTGTAACAGAGATGATGAATTAGACTTTCATTTTATGTTTTTGGGGTGGGGGTGGACAGAGTACTGCTCTGTCACCCAGGCTGGCGTGCAGTGGCACCATCTCCACTCACTGCAACCTCCACCTCCCCAGTTCAAGTGATCCTCCCACCTCAGCCTCCCGAGTAGTTGGGATTACAGGGGTGCATCCCCATACCAGGCTAATTTTTGTGTTTTTGCAGAGACCGGGTTTCACCATGTTTCCAGGTTGGTCTCAAATTCCTGGGCTCAAGCAATCCACCATCTTGGTCTCCCAAAGTGCTGGGATTACAGGCATGAGCCACTGTGCTTGGCCTACACTTTCATTTTAAAATCACCTATAACCACTGGGCATAGTGGCTCATGCCTGTAATCCCAGCACTCTGGAAGGCCAAGGCGGGTGGATCACCTGAGGTCAGGAGTTCAAGACCAGCCTGGCCAACACGGTGAAACCATGTCTGAGCTAAAAATACAAAAATCAGCCAGTGTGATGGCACGTGCCTGTAATCCCAGCTTCTTGGGAGGCTGAGTCAGGAGAATCGCTTGAACCTGGATGGCGGAGATTACAGTGAGCCAAGATTGGGCCACTGCACTCCTGCCTGGGCAACAGAACAGGACTTCATTTCAAAAAAACCCCAAAAATTGCCTATAACCCCTTCTTCAGTGTTAGTCATGCTAACATTTTTATGTATAATTTTCCAAAATCACTAATTTAACAAACGTATACTAAACCCCGAGGGGCTGTGTCCTAGTAGGCCCTAAACACAACAGCACTGCATAAAACTGGCTTCTAGAATGGAGGGAGAGGCACCCAGTAGACAAGAGAAACTGTTATGAATTGCTCCACATCACTTGGCTGTGAAATTTTCTCCCTAAATCCCATCAAATCTGGATCTCAGCTGTACCTTTGCCAAAGTCTGCACTAAATTTCACATTAGCTGCCAGGGTTGTTTCCTTTCCCATGGATTGTACCAAAATCCTGGGGTTTTGTGGCCAGAAAATTGGAGGCAGCTCTTGCATCCTTAGCCCGCTGCTATCACAATTTCTGAGGTTGTCCTTGGTGGCGTCCTTGCTCAAAGTCCTCTTCTGTTCTATCAACCCCCAGGTGGGTTCCCACCATGGAGACACCGCTTTATACCCTCAGAGGAAATCCCTGCTTCCACTGAATTCTGCACCCAGAAGTTTACTCAGTTTACTCAGTTTCCTGGTGCAGTATTCTTTTCAAAAACACTAGCTTCCACTCCCTCCTTCCCTTGTCCAGTGCTAGCCCCTTCCTCAGAAATTCACCAATCCCTGGGAGATATGACCCTCCCAAAGAGCCTAGACCGGTTTGACCACAAAGGTTCAGCTGCTTTGAGAACTGGGAGAGGGGAAATCACATTTTCCCTCCTGGGGGTTCTGTATCTATGGGAATAAAGCAAAAATGAATATCTAGGTGATTGATCCCACTGTATAAAGGAGTAAATAAAAATACAGTGACAAGCTGTGTTAAGCTCTGTTTTGTTTACTGTTGTGTTCCCTGCACCTAGAATAATGCCTGACACATAGTAGGTGCTCAAGAAATACTTGTTGGCTGAAAGAATGATGTATTAGGAGGAAAAGGAATGGGGGAATGCCTAAGGGAGAACACTGGAGCTAGTGGATGACTGCTGTAGACTGGGGGGTCAGAGATGGTGACATCCCACCATCTGAGGAGGTGACATCTCGCTGGAGTTTTGAGGATCAGAAAGAATCAGTTCTGTGAACTGATTCAGGTAGAGGAGAGTGTGGAGAGCCTGGAGCTGGAAGAGAGTGAGGTGAGGTGAGCCCAGAAATAAGCCTTGGACAGAGGCAGTGTGCCGTGCAGGACCTTGTAGGATGTGTGAAGCCACGTGTGGAATGCACGCAAACTGCAATGCAAACACTTTCAATGACTTTAAGCAGGGGAATAAAATGATTTAAAAAAAAAAAAGAAAGAAAAACCTCTTTACATTTTTAAAGGCTCTTCCTGGCAGCTGATTAAGAATAGATTTGAGCAGACAAGTGGGTAAGTCAGATGTGTCGAGAGGTTACTGCAATTGTCACTGAGATGACATGGCCGGAACCAGGGTGTGCTCGGGAGCATGGAAAAGTGTGGGTAGATTTGAGGTCAATTTGGAGGCAGACAAAACTCAACGATGGATCCAAGGTGGGAGATGAGAAAAGAGGGAAACTATAAGAATTCTTCCCAGGCTTTTGCCTCAGCAGATTTGCAGTCTAGGCATCACTGGGATGTGAAGTGAGGGTGAAGCAGGCTGAGGAGCACAGGATGAGGAGTTTGTGACCATTGTCTACATATGCTGGTGTGGTGTTAAGAATGGGGGTAGGTCAGACAGCCAAGGTACTAGTCCTTTCTCTGCCAGGGCAACCGTGGGATAATGTGCAGGTAACCCAAACTCTATGCTGCAGGTTCCTCATCTGGAAGGAAATAATAATAGTTCCTTTCTGATGAGCTCATGTCCTTTGCAGGGACATGGATGAAGCTGGAAACCATCGTTCTCAGCAAACTAACACAAGAACAGAAAACCAAACAGCACATGTTCTCACTCGTAAGTGGGAGTAGAACAATGAGAACACATGGACACAGGGAGGGGAACATCACATACCAGGGCCTGTCGGTAGGGTAAGGGTTAGGGGAGGGACAGCATTAGGAGAAATACCTAATGTAGATGACGGGTTGATGGATGAAGCAAATCACCATGGCCTGTGTATACCTACGTAACAAACCTGCACATTCTGCACATGTATCTCGGAACTTAAAGTATATATATACAAAGTAAATATATATATATACATATATACATATATATATATGTATATATGTATATATATACATATATATATATGTATATATGTATATATATAGTTGGTTTTTATAAGGATCAATGGAGATAATCTATGTAAAATGCTTACAATAGTGTCTGTCACATAGTAAAGTACCCAATAAAATTGAGCTCTTTTTCTCTGCTTCTGCATTGGCATTCAAAATAGATGTACAGTGTTCCATTTTATGAATCAAATATTTATCCAAATCCCCATTTGTATTCTTTTCAGTATTGCAGCTTATTAATAATAGAATGGTATTAAAAGAACAGACTTAGGAACTAAACTCCCTGGGTTCAAATCCTGACCCAAGTACTAACTAAATGTATAACCCTGGTCCAGTTAACTAACCTCTCAGTGCCTCAATTTCCTAATCTCTAAAATGAAGATGATAACAACAGCACCTACTAGTACAATCTCAAGAGACAGTCTATTCCAATTATATCATACTCATATTTTATACTCATTAAATTAAATGAGTATAAAGGTCTAGCTCTCTTAGAACAATGCCTTAGAACTCAGAATATATTAATCATTGTGCAAGCATTAACTCTTTTTTTTTTTTTTGAGATGGAGTCTCATTGTCACCCAGGCTGGAATGCAGTGGTGCAATCTCGGCTTGCTGCAACCTCTGCCTCCAGCGTTCAAGCGATTCTCCTGCCTCGGTCTCTTGAGTAGTAGCTGGGATTACAGGTGCATGCCACCACACCCGGCTAATTTTGTTCTGTATTTTTGGTAGAGATGGGGTTCCACCATATTGGTCAGGCTGGTCTCCCACACCTGACCTCATGATCTGCCCACCTTGGTCTCCCAAAGTGCTGGGATTACAGGCGTGAGCCACTGCACCTGGGTAGCATTAGCTTTTATCATTATGTGTCAGCTACTCTTTTATGTGTGTTATGTATATTTCTTCATCTAATATTTATAATATCCCTATGAAATAGATATAACTATTATGCCAATGTTATCAATCAGAAAACTGTGGTGCAGAGATTTAAGCCTAGATTCCAGAACACTTTGTTTTAACAATTACTATTTACGGCACATCATTTTATATGTATTTTTGCTCATCATATGACTATTTCTTTAGGATAAATTCCAAGAAATGGAATTTCATAATTAAAAGAATCCTATTTTAAGGCCTTTGATGAATATTAACAAATTACTTTCCAGAGTTTGTGGCAATTTACAATCCCAATAGCTACGTTTTCTCACAGGATTGCTTTCTTTATAGTTAAGTAATTCTTATTAATATTGTTATACCAGTTCTTTTTTGGTTAATATTTGCATAGTGTATATTTCTTCCATTCCTTAATTTTAATCTTTCTGTGCCTTAATCTTTTTAGATTTACATCTTGTAATCAATATGTATCTAGATTTTGGCTTTTTATCCATTTGAATACTCTATTAATCATAAAAAGAAAGCTTAATTCCTTTACTTTTACTGTGATTACTGACATAGTAGGACTTTTGTCCTGATGTATAATTTTGCATTTTTAATTTATCATACTTCTTTCTTTTCCTTTCCATATTTTTATTCCTCTAATGGATCCATTGAGTTTTCTTTATTCCTCCTTTAGTTTCCTTGATTAGTTTGAAATTGTAAATTCTATTTCAATTTTTTTTTGTCTTGAGATGGAGGCTCACACTGTCACCCAGGCTGGAGTCCAGTGGAGCAACCTCGGCTCACTGCAACCTCTGCCTCCCATGTTCAAGTGATTCTCCTGCCTCAGCCTCCCCAGTAGTTGGGATTACAGGTGCCCGCCACTATGCTTGGGTAATTTTTTTGTATTTTTAGTAGAGACAGCATTTCACTATTTTGGTCAGGCTGGTCTCGAACTCCAGACCTTGTGATCCACCCGCCTTGGCCTCCCGAAGTGCTGGGATTACAGGCATGAGCCACCGCGCCCAGCCTCTATTTCTGCTTTTTAAGCAATTGCTCTTACATTTTTAATAAGCTTATTTAACTTAACAAATTCTATCTTTGTCCCAAGCAAGACTGGCATCTTTGTGTGCATTAATTGCAAATGATTTGTCCTTCATTCATCTATGATAATATTACTAATATATTAACTTTATTAATGCATTTCTCTCTCTTCAATTATTCTGTAAGAAATATTCATACAGGACTTCTGGCTATGGCCTAATGAGGAAACTGGTAACCTCTCTTCCCATAAAACCAACTGTGATCTGTTCGATGTTCTGGAAACTGATCAAAGGTAGACCACCTGAAATGTTTTTATGCTTGAAAAACTGCTAAACTTTGGGTATGGACAGTGGGAATCTGTAACATCTTAACCTGGGCTGCTCCTCTCCCCAACTTAGCTGATGTGAAGTTTGCCAGGCCTGGGCAGGTCAGGAATACTGACAGCTTCTCTGCCAGGTTTATAGGCAATTCACCAGATTTAGAGCAGTGGGCAAAGCCCATACCCAGAAGCATTGTTGGTGAATTGTATACAAGGTAACAAGTATTTGTATTACTGTTGGTTTGTAAAATTAGAAAGAAAAGAAGCCAGAAGACATTGGAAAAACATCTCTAAAGTGCTGAAAGAAAAAAATACCTTCCACCTTAAATCTTAGAGCCAGTGAAATAACATATCTTTTAAAAATTAAGAAGGTCAGGCACAGTGGCTCACATCTGTAATCTCAGCACTTTGGGAGGTTAAGGTGGGCAGATGACCTGAGGTCAGGAGTTTGAGACCAGCTTGGCCAATATGGTGAAACCCCATCTTCACAAAAAATACAAAAATTAACTGAGTGTGGTGGCACACACCTGTAATCTCAGCTACTGGGGAGGCTGAAGTGTGAGAATCAGTTGAAGCCAGGAGGCAGAGGTTGCAGTGAGGTGAGATTATGCCACTGCACTCCAGCCTGGGCAACAGAGTGAAACTTCATCTCAAAATAAATAAATAAATAAATAAATAAAAAAGTGAAATAAAGACATTTTCAGACAAGCAAACATTAAGAGAATTTATAGCTAGTAGACCTTCACTACAAGAAGTGCTAAAGGGAGTTCCTCAAATAAAAGGGACAAAATACCAGATAGAAACACATATGACCAGGAAGAAATAAAGTGTTCCAGAAATAGTAAGCATGGGAACAAATAGAAAAGACTTTTTTTCTCTTTCCTTAATTTTCTAAATGTGCAATTGACAGTATAAAGCAAGTGAATAATAACAATATACTACGAGGTTTATAACATATGTAAAGTAAAATACGTAATCATAATACTACAAAGTACAGAAGGAGCTAAATGAAGTATATTGTTGTACAGTTTTTATTATGTATGAAGTAACATAATATTAATCAATTGTAGTCTGTAAAAAACTAAAGTTGCATACGGCAATCTCTAGAGTAGGAGCTAAAGATAAAAGAGGGGCATAACTAAAAATCCAACGGAGGAGATAAAATAAAATACTAAGACATAACCCAAAGACAGTCAGAAAAGAAGAAAAAATGAACAAAAACAGGGGAAATAAATAGGACACAACACGATAGTAGATGTAATGTAAGATGATTATTTATTGATAAGGATCTCAATTAAAACCTCAGTGCCTTGAGCACGTATCTGGTTCTACTAACTTCATGGTCTAGTTGGTTTTTAGTTGCCTTTCACTGCTCTGATTTTAGCTTTCTTTTTATACTTTCTGGTACTTGTGGATTTCCTTTGCATATTTTTGAGATAGGCTAAATAGGAATTGTTTTAAAATAAATAAATATATATTATATAATTATATTTATATTTATACATATCTAAATCATGGCTTACTGCAGCCTCGGTCTCCCCAGGCTCAAGCGATCCCCCCACCTCAGCCTTCTGCGTAGCTGAAACTGCAGGCATGCGCTACCACGCCCACCTAATTTTTGTATTTTTGGTGGAGATGGGGTTTCGCCACGTTTCCCAGGCTGGTCTCAAACTCCAGGGGTCAATCAGTCTTCTGCCTAAGCCTCCCAAAGTTCTGGAATTATAAGTGTGAGCCATAGTGCCCGGGTTTTAAATATATATATTTAAAGCATAACTTCCATGTATTTGGTGGTAGGGTAGGGTATCTGGGAGCTTCCTGCAGCAGTTCAGTCTATGATATTGGCAGCCTTATTTTTAAAATGTAAATAATGAATCCCGGCTGAATTTACTGTTTTAAGCTAACAGGTAAGTTTCTAACTTCATTTTACAAATGATTGGCTCATTGCCCTCATTTGTTAAATAGCCTAGCCTTCCTCCCTCCACTGATTACACACATTCGGGTGCATTGCTCTATTTCTGTTCTGTCACTATAGTTGTCTGTTTTTGCAACAGTAGGACAGTCTTAAAATTATTTCAGCTTTACATTATTTCATTCAGTCTTAGTGTCTGGTATGTAAAAGCCCCTATCATCACCCCTATTCCAAACATCTTGGCTATCCTAGTTAGTTGAACTATAGGGTAATTTTGTCAAGTTAAAACATTTTCTGTTTGGATTTTATTTGGGATAATGCTAAAGATGTAGTATTACTTAGGGGGAAGAATTGGTATCTACGTGGTCTTAGATTTTCCCACCCAGAAATGTGACATGCTTTTTCATTTATTCAAGACATGAAAGCCTCTCAATAAAGTTTTGCAGTTTTCTTCCTGCAGGTTCTGTTCATTTTTTCATAAGGGTATTCCTCCATCCCTCTTCAGTAACTGTGTTTTGCTGAATAAGATCTCTTTATCATATATATAGGTTTTATTCTCTTGACCTTGTGTTTAATGAATAGAGTATTTAAAAGGTTTTTCTTTTAAACCTTCACTAACTTGGAAATACGCTGAAATCCTTTTTCTTTATTTCTATTTAACTCTTTTTATTGAGGCATAACATACAGTAAACTGTGCAAAGGGCCTAATCTTATGTGTTCATCTTGGTGAATTTTTACATCTGTATAATCAGGTCAAGATATGGTTCTTTCCAGTATCCTAAAAATCTCCACCTCATGCTCCACTTCCATCCACACCAACCCCTTGGGGGTTGTATTTCAACAAACAGGGAATAGGTTAGCCTGCTTGTGACCTTAATATCAATCAAATAGTGCAGTATGCACTTGTCTGGATTCTTCCATTTAATATAATATTTTAAGGTTCACCCATTTTTTTTCACTTATCAGTACTTTGTACCTTTTTATTGTTTTGTAGTATTCTATTGTATGTCTGTGGGTGCATATGTGTGTATGTATTTGTATGTACACATACATGCAAATATTTATCTACACATAACTATATTCCATGATTGACATATCCATTCTCCTGTTGATGGATCTGTGGGTTATTTCTAGTTTTTTTGCTGTTACAAATAAAGCTACTATGAACATTCTTGTACATGTTTTTTTTGTGTGTGCACATATATGCAGTTTGCTGTTGAGTAAACACCTGCATGTGAATTTGCTGGGTCATAGGGTATGCACCTGTTGACTTTAATAGATGCTACCAAATGATATTCAAAAGTGGTTGTGACATTTTATATCCCCGCCATCAATGTTTGAGAGGTCCAGTTGCTTCCTATCCTCACTAGCATTCAGTAGTGCCAGTCTTTTTAATTTTAGTCATTCTGGTAGGTGCGTAGTGGCATCTCATTATGGTTTTAGTTTGCATTCACTTGATAATTAGTAAAATGTTCAGTATTTTTCACATGCTTGTTGGCCATTGGACATTCTCTCTTTTTAAGTGCAATAGCCTTACATATTTTAAAACTGGGCTGTCTTCTCATTGATTTGTAGTTGTTCATGCATTTCAGATATGAGTCTTTTGTCTTATCTATGTAAAGATATTTGTCTGGTGCTTGCTTTTTAATTCTCTTAATGATTTCTGTTGATGACAGAAGTCTTCAATTTTAGCGAAGTTCAATTAATCCATTTTTTTAAAAAATTTAGGGCTAATGATTTCTTGTGTCCTAAGAAATCTTTGTTCCTCCAAGGTTGTAAAGCTATTCTCTTATGTTTGGTTCTAGAAACCTTATTTTTCTGTCTTTCATATTTAAGACTATGATCCATCTCATGTTAATTTCTGTGCATTGTTTGGTAGAGGTTCATACTTAGTTTTTTTGCCCTATGTGGATATCTCAAGTTTCAGCACCAGCTGTTGAAAAGATAATTCTTTCCTCACTGAATTACATTGGTATTATCTTTGTCAATCAGGTGAGCATATATGTGAGTCTATTTCTGCATTGCATTTTGTAACAGTGATCTACTTATCTGTCCTTTCACCAATACCATACTGTCTTAGTTACTATAGCTTTGTCATTTTTGTAAGACATTTTGTAGTGTAAATTCTCCAATTTTGTTCTTCAAGGCTGTCCTAGCAATTCTAGGTCTCTTGCATTTGCTTATAAAATTCAGAACCAACTTGCCAATTTCAACAACCACAAACTTTCTGGAATTTTGATTGTGATTTCATTGAACTTTTATATCAGTTCAGGGAGAATTAATGTCTTAATGATATTGAGTCATATAATCTGTGAACGTGTGTCTCTCATTTATTTAACTCTTTTTAAATTTCTTCCAGTAATTTTGCCTTTATTGTTGTTTTTTCAGTATACAAGTCTTGCACATATTTTGTTAACTTTATTCCCAACTATTTCATAAATATATATTTTATATATATATATATACACATATATATACATATGTATAGAGAGAGACAGGGTCTCACTCTGGCACCCAGTCTGCAGTGCAGCATAATCATAGCTTGCTGTAACCTTTGACTCCTCAGCTCAAGCTGTTCTCTCATCTCGGTCTCCCAAGTAGCTGGGACTACTACCACACCTAGCTTTTTTGGTTTTTAAACTTTTGTAGACAGGGTTTCATTATGTTACTCAGGCTGGTCTTGAACTTCTGATCTCAAGTGTGTTCCTCTTGCCTTGACCTCCCAAAGTGCTGGAATCACAGGCACGAGCCACTGGGCCCTGCCCATTTTATACTTTTTGAATCCACTGTAATGGTATAGACCTTTAAAATTTTTCCTTGCCATTTGTTTGTGGCTATTTTATAGAAATGTAATTTTATGGATTGAGTTTGCATTGATGTACTTATTAATTCTAATAGTTTGTTAAAGATTTTTTGGAATTTCTACATGCAAAATTATGGCATCTGCAAATAAAGACAGTTTTACTTCTTCCTTTCTACTTTTTTTTTTTTTTTT
>PVKP010037107.1:9018-22006 GCA_004027715.1 Plecturocebus donacophilus | reverse complement strand
TGTCTCAAAAAAAAAAAAAAAAGAGGCCAGGCTCAGTGGCCCACGCTTGTAATCCCAGCACTTTGGGATGCTGATGTGGGCGGATCACAAGGTCAGGAGTTTGAGACCAGCCTGGCCAACATGGGGAAACCCTGTCTCTACTAAAAATATAAACATTAGCTGGGCCTGGTGGCATAATCCCAGCTACTCGGAAGGCTGAGGCAGATAAATTGCTTGCACCTGGAAGGTAGAGGTTGCAGTGAGCAGAGACCGTGCCGTTGCACTGCAGCCTGGGTGACAAAAGCAAGACTGTCTCAAAAAAAAAAAAATGTGTTGTGGAGGAGAAGGCAAAATTTGTGTGTACTTTAAAGGTGAGCATGGCTTCAAATAAATTTGTATCTTGCGCAGGAAAGATACCTGACTCCTTAGCAGTAATGAATTTGCTCTTTTGCCCAGAAAAATATTTTTATGGGAAAGTTGGAGAAACACGCAGCTGTAACCATACAACCCTTCTCCCATGTGTTTTCTGGCTTTTGAGAGCATTGCATTTCAGATTCATCCTGTGAGCCCTTGAGGCCTTCCACAGCAATACAGCAGAAAATAAATTCATATTTGCTAGTACCTTCTAAAAACCTTTCAGAACTTTACAGCCATACCCAATCTGTGCAAAGCAGAGATATTAAGACTGAAATGAAAACAGGGAAAAGGATAATGTGAGGAAAGGCCCATAATAATTTTTTTTTTTTTGAGACCGTTTCGCTCTGTTGCCCAGGCTGGAGTGCAGTGGCGCAATCTCAGTTCACTGCAACCTCTGCTTCCTGGGCTCAGGTAATCCTCCTGACTCAGCCTCCAGAGTAGCTGGACCACTGGTGTGTTCTACTGTACCTGGCTAATTTTTGTATTTTTATAGAGGTGGGTTTGCACCATGTTGCCCAGACTGACCTCAAACTCTTGGGCTTGAACATTCAGCCTGCCTCGGCCTCCCAAAGTGCTAGGCTTATAGACATGAGTCACCACACTGAGCCAGCCGATAATAATTAAATAGAGTTGTGGTTTAAACCCAAAGTTGAGAATCCAAGTTAGAAAACCACTGGTTATCTGCCTTAAACAGATAGAAGTGATACCTTGGAAAATAAGCATCAGGGATATGGCCATCCTAATTAAGAGTGAGGATTATGATTACCACAGGTACTTGATCAGGTCTTAATTTATTTTCTCGATAGTGAGGCTGCGGCAGGAAGAGAAACGGCAACAGGAGGAAACCAACCGAGTGAAAGAGCGCAAGCGGAAGCGGGAAAAGTATGCAGAGAAGGTATCTCCAGCCTGGAATGGTGGATAGGGGCTAGTGGGGCCTGGGGTGCTTACTAAACAGGCTTTGGGTACATGGTTTCTCATCTTGGTTGCTGGTTGGTACCCAGCTCCAGCTTTGTACGATTAGCTACATCTCTGGGCTGACTCAGGCAGCCTTGGTAGATCTGTACTCCTCACGCAAATTCACCCTTTCAGTGGTCACAGTTTAATTATGGAAACCATTTGTCAGGGCTGATACAAAGTATGTAAGGCTAAAATGTGGCTAAGATGGGCATTACTTACTTGTATTATTAGACTCCATAGAATCTTAGAAAGGGCCGAAGAGGCCCTGAAATCCAAACCCTACCATAATTCTGCTAGTGTACCACTCAGTGTCATCTACCACTAGAAAAATAAGCCCTTGGCTTATTTCTAAATGTTCATCTCTTTTTCTCCAGTTCACACCAAGGATTTGAACTGTCTTAAAAAATTGTCCTGAAAAGAAAAACAGATATGCAGAAAATACATTGAAAGCATTGGCCCTCTCTTTTGTAAGACTGCATTCACCCTTCATTCAGCCCCAGTAAGTGCTGGATGTGCCAGCAGCTGGTGTGGCTCTGGTTCAGTGTGCCCCAACTTTAAACTCTATTCTTGTGGCAAATATTCATAAGCTCTTTTTTTTGAGCTGGAGTTTTACTGGTCTACAATTTCTGGGCTCAAGGAATCCTCCCACCTCAACCTCCTAAGTAGTTGAAATTATAGGCGTGTCCCACTGTGCTTGAATAAAATATATATAAACTCCTATTAAGCCATCCCTTCTTCCTTATGTGGTTTTTCTTCCCTAAAAATATTTTAATTGAGTAGTTTACAAACTAAAGAATAAAAGTTGTTACCCTTTTCTCCCAAATCCCGCTTTTCTTTTGGGGTGCATCCTTACACGTTTTCCTTATTGCTTTACTTGTGTGTTCCCAGAAGAAAAAGGAAGATGAATTGGATGGGAAAAGGAGAAAAGAGGGTGTGAACCTTGTGATTCCATTTGTTCCCTCGGCTGATAACTCCAACCTCTCTGCTGACGGAGATGATTCTTTTATTAGTGTGGACTCAGCCATGCCAAGCCCTTTCAGTGAGGTGAGGCTCCTTTTAGATGCCTGCATCACAGTGGTGGGGACTGTCCAGACTGTATACCAGGGACACACTGCTGGGCAGTCTTTGCTTCTCCTGGCGTTCTCCAGTCTTGTTGAAGTAGGTTGCACATGAGGTCTGTAAGGAGACAAGCAGATAAGGACAAATTGGTTTCTTAGAAGCCAAAGCAACCTCAACTGTGAAGCATGTTCTTACCTGGGTGTGAAGCCATGGGCAGTGAGCACAGTGAGTAGTAATGATCTTAACCCTTCCTGTTCTAGATCTCCATCAGCAGTGAGCTACACACTGGCTCCATTCCCCTGGATGAGAGTAGCAGTGATATGCTGGTCATTGTGGATGACCCAGCCTCCTCAGCCCCTCAATCTCGAGCTACCAACTCTCCTGCATCCATAACAGGCTCCGTCTCAGACACTGTGAATGGTAATTGCTGCCAAATTGTACAACTTGGGCCTGGTCCATTGCCTAGCACTGGTTTGGTTGTGGGTACCTGATTCCTAATGGTATTTTTATTCTTTGAATAGCTTTGTCAAGTGAAATGAAGAAACAAAAGATTTAGGGAAAGCAAAATAAGAACTTTATGAAGGTTTAAAACTTGTTTGTTTTGTAGTCATCCCTGTCTTTCAAATTCACCATTACTTTTGCTAATTTCTAATTAAAGTTAGCTTTTCTGGGCCTTTCCTCACTTTGCTGTGTGGGGCCCAGTATTGCTGCCATTTCTTGGGCAGCTCTGGGTTTAAAACTCGACGGTAAATGTGACTCTCCAAGGCAGGAGCACATTAGAGTGTGCAGATGCGTCCCAGGTAGCAAGTCCCTGAGGGTTCCATTTGTAATGGTTGAGTTTAAAGAAGAAACTTAGGAGTTAATGGAACTACTCTTTAGAATGAAAAGCATTTTGAGGAGTCAGGATGTTTTCATTGTTTAGAATTTCTTAGTACTCTGTGTGACTCAGTGGTCTAGCCTTTATTAAGTGGAGACAGAGACCTCTGGTCCTAAAACAAACACCCTACGATCCCGCTTTCCCTATCAGGAGAAGATTATGTTAACATCATGGAGAGATTAATTTTTTTTTTCCTTTTGACCCATTTGTTCCCACAGGAATCTCCATTCAGGAAATGCCAGCTGCAGGACGTGGTCATTCAGCCCGAAGCCGAGGCCGCCCCAAAGGTTCAGGGAGCACAGCCAAAGGAGCAGGGAAGGGCCGGAGCCGAAAGTCCACAGCAGGCAGCGCTGCTGCAATGGCAGGAGCCAAAGCTGGGGCTGCAGCAGCCTCCGCTGCTGCCTATGCTGCATACGGGTACAACGTGTCTAAAGGTACAGAAAGCCCAGGTTGGCCGCAGGCTCTGTTCTGGTCAGGGACAGTCTAGAAATTCTGTCAGGTAGAACATGTAGGAAACCCCTAGGCTGGAATTTGAGACGGAGTTTTGCTCTTGTTGCCCAGGCTGGAGTGCAATGGCGCAGTCTTGGTTCACTGCAGCCTCAGCGTCCCAGGTTCATGTGATTCTCCTGCCTCAGCCTCCCAAGTAGCTGGAATTACAGGCGCCCACCACCACGCCTGACTAAATTTTTGTATTTGTAGTGGAGACAGGAGTTCACCATGTTGGCCAGGCTAGTTGCAAACTCCTGACCTCATGTGATTCACCCACCTCAGCCTCCCAAAGTGCTGGGATTACAGACCTGAGCCACCGCGCCTGGCAGGAGCCTTCTTTCTAGAGCCCTCATTGGGGCTCTGTTTCTTTGTGATGAGCAGACTTGACTCACCCTTTGCCCTCCTGATGATGCAGGGTTGTCTTTGGATTAGAACTAGCTCTGAAAAAAGAGAACTAAATTGTGAACTGTACTACTTTAAACATTTGAATTTTTCTTGCTTTGGGGAAGTGATTTGTTTTCTTCTAGGCTTTTTTTTTCTGAGAGCCACATTTTACTAATCCAAACTAACATAGTTAGGTAATTCTAGCACTTTGGGAGGCTGAGGTGAGCAGATCACTTGAGGCCAGTAGTTTTGAGACCAGCCTGGCCAACATGGTGAAACCCCATCTCTACCAAAAAAAACACAAAAAATTAGTTGGGCATGGCGGCGTGAGTCTGTAGTCCTAGCTACTCGGGAGGCTGAGGCATGAGAATTGACCGAACCAGGAGGCGGAGGTTGTAGTGAACCGAGATCACACCACTGCACTCCAGCCTGTGCGGCAGAGTGAGACTCTCTGTCAAAAAATAAAAAATTTTAAAAAAGAGGTATTCCACATGGACCTTGCTCCTGAGTGTATAATAGAAATGAGAAGGGGAAGCCGTGCAGGCAGTGTGCTTAACAGCAATACACAGCAATATACAGGTGAATGAGAAGAGAGGAAAGCAGTCACTGTGGTTGTAGGTCAGGAGGACAGGGAACTGTGGACCTGCTGATAAGTTGCCTGTCTGTATTCAGAAAGGAGGAGAAGAATGAGGAAGGATTTGGACTGGTGACAGAGAGCTGGCAATGGCCAAGGCATATTGGGGGTCACTGAGCAGGCTAGTCAGGTTCCACTGAAGAGGAGCATTGGGAGTCAGGTTGAAAACACATGGTGAAGCCTGCTGGGCAGGAGCTTAGCAGGTGTGTGACAAGGGGCTACAGACAGTTTAACAAAGAAAGTGGCTGTTGTGACCTGATATGTGAAGGATGATTGTAGCCATAGAGTACAGGACACAGAGAACCACTTACAGACCTTTCTTCCCATTAAATACACAGGCTTAGTATTAGCTCATAGGATTGTTGTAGCAAGTAAAGGCATACTTGTATAAAAAGTGCTTGGAGTGTAGTAAGTGCTCAGTAATTGTTAGTTTACTTGCCTTTTCTCCTACTGCAGGAATCTCAGCTTTCGTTTATTGGTTCTTCCAGGAAATATGAAATATGCTAGCCTCGCACAGTGTTTAACACTTTGCAAACTTACCACATCACTGGAGAACAACAGTCATGCCAGTAGTCAAGGCTGCCATGGCAGGATCTCACCCATGGCTGGGACATTGCATATACTCATCCAGGTTTCTCTTCAAACCCGCACTGAGCAGAGGGCAAGGGGGGTGAGGGAGACAGGGTGGGTAGAGCAACACAGGAAAAATCAGCAGTGCTTGGCAACTGGAAATGAAAATTAAGGAGAAGGAGTGGTTCAGAGAGTACCTACAGTTCCATTGTGGATGAGGAGAGAGACATGTCTGCCCACCAAGCACTTAGAATTCTTTTTTAGGAAAGTAAAACTGGTACATATGAAATAATTAAAGAATCATATTAGACAATGTGTTATCATATGTAAGTGGATTTGGCTCATAAAAACATTTTTTTGTGTGTGTGATTGAGGCTTTACTTGGATCAGGTAGGCCTAAGGTAGGGGCCATGCTGCAGGAGCAAGGCCTGTAAACCAGTCAATGCTGCTCTTTTATGCAGCACTGGACAGCTCAGGGCTGAGCTCCACAGGTGAGGGGCCAGTGAGGCCCCTCAGAGTAGACACAATCAACAGGAAGGAAGCTCAGGCTGGCTTTAGTGCAGGGAAGGGTAATGTTGGGAGGGAGGTGTTCATGAAGGAAAGTCGGTAGCTAAGGCTTTAAAGGGCCTGCATGGGACAGGGGCTTAGGGGAAGTGAAGAAGGCCAATAAAGTCTCGGGGGTTAAGAAGGGAATCAACAGGAGAAAGGAAAGAGGAGGCAGGTGCTGGGGTGCAGAGTCCAGCTGCTCTCCACAGCCTGGGCAGCAGGCTGTGTATGGGCTCCTCACTCTCACCTCCTGGCTTTCAAGGAGGTGGTTCACTGTTGTCCAGGGAGTCATCACTGAAGATAGGGGATTTGAGCTGTGTCCTTGGAGTGACACAGGGCTTAGAGAGCAGGGGGTGGCCATTGCCAGCGTAAGGAAAACTGCATGAGTATAGACAGAAGATAGAGAGTGGGCAGTCTTGTACCCTCTGGCCCAACTTATTGGAGAGTAGCAAGAGTATAAAATTGAGAAGGAAACATCTTATCACAACTAATGTCCCAAGAAAGAAGAAAAGAAAAACAAACCTGTTTGTACCTGGTAAGTTATAGCCCTCATCCTGTAACCTTGATGTCCCAGATTATAAAATGTGTGCTCTATCTAGAGTGTCAAGATGAACATTTTACTATCTATGGATGAAATAACATGGAGAGGGCTGGGTAGGTGTCATTTTCTCTTAAAAATCCATCCCTCTTACTGAAAGGACAGTTGACAGGAAGAGCAAGCAAACAAGCCAAGAAGAAGTTAGCAAGGAGTGGCAGGGAGGAATTGCCCACCACTTCTCCTCCAGCTCAGACTCTGGTCACCAAGACCACAGGCTCCAAGGAAGCTGACATGGCACTGGTGCTTACGTTCTTGTCTCTCGCCATCCCCACAGGAATCTCCGCCAGCAGTCCTCTGCAGACGTCCCTTGTTCGGCCTGCTGGCCTTGCTGACTTTGGACCTTCAAGCGCCTCTTCTCCTTTGAGTTCCCCTTTGAGCAAAGGAAACAATGTTCCTGGGACTCCCAAGAACCTCCACATGACCAGCAGCCTAGCCCCAGACTCTCTGGTCCGGAAACAGGGCAAAGGCAACCCCTCTGGAGGACGGTAACCGTCTGGGCCCTCCGACTTCCTTCAACCAAACCAGGGCTAGAGTCCTGACCTGCCAGTGGTCTTTGAATGGCTTGCACTGTGCAGCATCTTCCATCCCAAGTCAGAAGTGGAAATGTCCAGCAAGGAAAGGACAGGCCAGTGGATGGTGTGAGCACTTTTATCACCTGTGTCTCATCAGGAGCATCTGGGTTGCCTATAGGAGGACGGCACAGGGCAGGGATCAGCCCCACTGCATCTCAAGTGAACTGCATAGCCAAGTCTTAAACCTCTCATGGGGCAAGCCTGACATAGACCCCATTTAGATGCTCAGGCACAGTTTCCATCCCCATTCCACTCTTTGGCTCTGACACGTCCCCTGCAAAGTCTCCGTAGGTGCTTTGAAGAGCCTTCCATGGTGGAGATTTCTCTTACGATTGTGATTTCTTGTAGGGCTAGTAAGGGAGGAGGAGATTGTGTACCTGGTGTCCACAGTCTTCAGGCAGCTCCCCAACTCTCTGAACCCCATTTTCTGGAGTGTCATCATTGAAGAGAGCAGTGACTGCAAGAGATGATGGAGACTGCTAAGTGTGACAGGAAGTGTATCCACAGGCAGTTGTGTTCCTAGCATTTCCTCCCCTGTCCTGCATGGTTCACACCAAGAGAACCTTCAGATCCTACCAGCAACAGTAGCGCCTTCCACCCAGGGGACTCCCAGAAGCCAGTAAAGAGACCAGGAGCCACCTCAATCAGCAGGACAGCCTCACTGCCCCTCTTCCAGACTCCCCTTTGCCGGTCCTGAATGCACAGTCTCCCCACCCATGCCGTTCAGCCCCCTGCTTGGCTGTATGCACTGTCTGTATTGCACTGAGAGAGGAAGGGACAGCAGGAGTGAGGCGGAGGGAGGGGGCAGGCTCAGTATGGGCCCTCCCAGCCCCAGCCCGGCCAGCCTGAGCTTGCTGCCCTCCAGCAGAGGCAGAGGGGCAGTGTTTGCATGGGAGATGTTTCTGCCTGCCCCCACCTGATGTCACTGGTGGAGCAGGTACTTCCAGGCAGGCCAGCCTCTAATTTGCACACCTGAAAATCGCGGAATTGAGTTTAGATAGATTGATTTTTAAAACTTTTTTTTGGAGTACAGGGTATAGGGGAATCATTTAATTTAAATCATTAAGATTCCCCTGCTCAAACCCAGACTCCTGTGTACAGATGCTATTTAGAGGGAATCAGAAAAATGCCAAGCCTTTTTTCTCTTTGAATGTGCTGTCTATTTTTATAACTGAACTTGTACATATGTATAAAGAGAGACACATCTTCCTTTTACTAACTGGATTAAAAAAAAATCTTAAATAAAATGGAGTGAGATAATTTTATGTAAATTGAGGTGTCTGTGGTCTTTGCAGCTGCCTCTCCTTGGAGGCAAACTAGAGCCCTTGGTGGATGTGGCAGGTTACAGGGAAAGCAGAACCCTCCCCTGTGATCAGAGAGGATAGGGGTTAGTGGGACAAGGAGTGGACTGTGGGTGTTCCCTCAGTAGCAGAATTGATTGGGCTTAGGAATTTGCTTCTGGCCATCAGAAAGGAGGCTTGACCAAGTGTCTGGCATGCAGCAGTCAAGGCCCACCTCCAGGGGTGGGTTCTTTATGACTCAGGACCTACACCCCAGGACTTAGGTGTGGGCAGCTTGGCCTGAGCGCCATCAAACAGATGTACATAATGGTCATCGTAATAGTGATAGTGTGACCAGGTGCAGTGGCTCACGCCTGTAATCCCAGTACTTTGGGAGGCCGAGGCGGGTGGATCACATGAGATTGGTAGTTCGAGACCAGCCTGACCAACATGGAGAAACCCCATCTCTACTAAAAATATATAATGAGCTGGGCATGGTGGCGCATGCCTGTAATCCCAGCTACTGGGGAGGCTGAGGCAGAAGAATCGCTTGAGCCCAGGAGGCAGAAGTTGAGGTGAACCAAGATCGCACCATTGCACTCCAGCCTGGGCAACAAGAGTAAAACTCCGTCTCAAAAAAAATAGTGACAGTGTTCTGTAAGCTGAACTCATAAGAATCATGAAAGAAAATGGCAAAATATATTCCTAAGAATCCCAAAGACATCCAGGCTATGAAAACAGCTTGGTGATAGTTGGGAAAAGAGCACTAGTTCCCAGTCTGGCCTGGCAGTCAATGTTTCTCTGATTGGGCAAAACACTGATATGCTCTTGTATTACCTTTGAGCAGGGCTCGTGCTATTCCCAAGTGTGCTGGCTGTGTGGCCTCCCTATCCTTGCTCACCCTGCATGCTGTTGGTCAGGGTGGGCTGGCTCCTGGGCAGCTGATGCTCACCACAGTCAGAGGGATCAGCCTTCATTTTGTTGATAGCAAGTAGCATTATTAGATATTCTTGGGTCTTATTTATCCTGCTGGTGAACTTGACCAAGGCTTCACACAGAATAAACCAACATCAGAACCAAGCAGCTCTGCCTTTACATGCTATGTAAAGATTTTTCATAAGAAAAAATGTAATTTGAAACCTGAATGGTCTAAGGCAGCGCTTCTCCAATATTAATGTGCATACGAATCACCTTGAGACTTTAAAATGCAGATTCTGTTTTAGAAGGTCTGGATTAAGGCTTGAGACTGCATTTCTGACAAGATCCCAGGTGATGGCCACGCTGCTAGTCCTTATACTAAACCTGGAATAGCAAGGCCCTAGGGTGCCTTCCAGCCCCGCCAAGCAGAAAAATATGTGCTCTTTGTTTACCTGCCCCGACCCCAGCCAGGAAGTCCCATGCACGAAATACCACTTTATTTTTGCTCTTACGGACTTAATTCACCTGATGACAGAAAATGAAATTCTAGAATTTCTAGGAAAATTCAATCCCATATGTGTTTTCTTCATTTTTTGGTTCTGTTCTTTCATTTTAAAATTGTTCATAATTTTCTTCACCATCCTGGGTAGCACCTCTGTTGGGCATGTTGGCTATGAGAGAAGGCCTTGCATTTGCTACTGTCCCTCTCCTATGTGGCCTCCACAAAGATGCAACATGTCATTGAGATTCTGTGACCCCTGGACTCAGTGCTTCCTGTGCAGTGTGTCCTTTAATTGTGACCACCAGACTCCTGGGTCAGTCAGCTTTCTCAGCTAATTCCTAAGCCCCTCTCAGAGGGCATGGAGACCATTTGGCTGCTCTCCCATGCTTCTCTGAGACTGCCAGAGTAGCAAAACCCTGCAACGGGGGAAGCAGCCGTGTTTTATCATAGGTACCCAATTCAGCCATCCACATGGTGCACATTCAGGCTGCTTAGATGGTGAGGGTCGGGATGGAGAAGGCAAGTTGTGTTCTAGAGAAAGCAGAGACCACTGGCTGTCATGAAATTGTGTGTCCAAGAACTAAGGAGGGCGACTTCCTCATTGAGGGACCTTGAGGAAGCTGGGTGCCTCCCTTATCAGGCTTCTGGCCTCTTCCTGCAACCTCATTCCTTTCTTGCTTCAGGTCCTGGGACTTAGCTGGCTTCCCTTTCCTCTTCAAAACTGCCACCACCCACTCTCTCCAGTTTCCCCTCCACCAAGCCCCCCATGGCAAGCTGCTGGGAAATGGACTCCTGGTTCTCTCCTAGCTACTGCAAAAATGAGCATCTTGCTTTTCTTTTTTTTTTAATTAGGGATTTTCTTGCTCATCAAAAGAAGGACACCAGGCAAAAACAATACTACACACGGAGAATTACAAAGCTTAAGAAATACTTCACAGTTCTCAGAGTCCCTGTCTACAGTTCCCGGCACCTTCGGTGAGAGAAACAAGGATTGCTGAGGGACAGGCTCCCTGACTCTTACCTCCTTCCTAGTGAGCTGAGTTCTTCCTTCCAGAAAGACAGATGGAATGTGCATCTGTGTTCCTTCCAGAAAGACAGATGGAATGTGCATCTGTGAGTGCCCACAAGGGCTCTGCCTCTTCTCTCCTGCCCCTTGAGATTTATTTGTCGTGTCACCCAAAGCTGAAGAATGAATGTCTGGCCCAAGGACTGGGGAGGCCCCTCTGGATCTGACTTGGACTAGGGATTGGGCTGCAACAGCCTCAGGGGAAGAAGGAAGGGAGCACAAAGGTTCAAAGTTGCAGGAGGCAGGGAGTTTTCTAAGCTTGCCCAGCTGATGGCCCCCTAAAGCAGCTCTCTGGGAGAGAATGCCCGGCCTCAGCTCAGAATGTTCCACCCTCCTACCACCACCAGCACATCACCACAAACCCCACCCCCCAGCTGTTCCTGGCTGCCAGAGAAGAAGAAAGGAACTCCCCTCCCATTTCCCAGGTGAGAGATCCCAGAAGACCCATGCAGCTCCATGCCTTGCACCCTTGAAAAGATGGTGCCAGTTACCTGGGGATGTCTGAGCAGAGCAGTGGGGAGAGTTCAAGTCCAATGGATTGTCATGCAGTTCAGTTTCAGCAGTCTTGGTTTGCCTTCAACCCAGTGGAATTGGGAAGAGCAGCATAAACTCTTATCTAAAATTTTTCTGAATACCTAAGTCTTTCAGAGGGCTGACATTTTAACCTGGTATTTTAAGCATCAGAATTTGGCTTGGTTAGAACTCTCTTTAAACGATACTATGCCACTGCATGGTTAAACAGAACATACTGAACATACCTTAACCTTTCCTAAGGGCTTGCGGTCATGTGGGCATCTGGTGCTCTCAGGCCTGCTGAGAAGTGACTACTGTTTCCCGCATACTAAATCATGCCAGTAGGTACACTGCCACAATTCTTTTTGGTGTTTTGCTTTGTGAGACAAGATTTTGCTCTGTCACCCAGGCTGGAGTGTAGTGATGCAATGACAGCTCACTGCAGCCTCAACTTCCCAGGCTCAAGCGATCCTACCTGCTCAGTCTCCCATAGTGCTGGGATTCCAGGCATCAGCCACCACACCCAGCCACCCTTATCAGGGTGCCTCCCTTATCAGGCCTCTGGCCTCTTAAGTTTTGAATAGTTCTTAAGTTTTGAATAGTACCTGTGCTAGCTGCCTCAGTGTTTTTGTAACTTTATGAGGTAGCTCCTCCCTTAAAAAAAAAATAACTGGGCGCGGTGGCTCATGCCTATAATCCAGCACTTTGGAAGGCCAAGGCAGGCCAATCATGAGGTCAGGAGATCAAGACTGTCCTGGCCAACATGGTGAAACCCTGTCTCTACTAAAATACAAAAATTAGCTGGGTGTGGCGGTGCACACCTGTAGTCCCAGCTACTCGGGAGTCTGAGACCGGAGAATAGCTTGAACCCGGGAGGTGGAGGCTGCAGTGAGCTGAGATCATCCCTAGGCTGGTCATCCCTAGGGAGTAATTGTGAGGTCCACTGGTTGGGTTATAAGACCCCTGACCAGTTAACATCATTGTTCATACTGGCTAGGGTAACTCAATGCTATAACAGAGACTCCAAAAAGCAATGGTTAAATAAGATACAAATTCTTATCTCTCACACATAAGAGTTTGAATTTGGATCCACTCTACATGATCATTGAACATCCCAGATCTTGCCAT
This sequence comes from Plecturocebus donacophilus, assembly GCA_004027715.1. Lineage (NCBI taxonomy): Eukaryota > Metazoa > Chordata > Mammalia > Primates > Pitheciidae > Plecturocebus > Plecturocebus donacophilus. The sequence continues at coordinate 9,517 of PVKP010037107.1, read as the reverse complement.
CTTGTTTCTCTGCTATTTCCATGTTTTTGTCCTCATCTGCATGGTGATTGCTGATTTATAGACATACCCTATGGGGCTGGACACGGTGGCTCACACCTGTAATCCCAGCACTTTGGGAGGCCGAGGCAGGTAGATCACGAGGTCAGGAGTTCTGGACCAGCCTCAGCAACATGGTGAAACCCCGACTCTACTAAAAATACAAACGTTGGCCAGGCACGGTGGCTCATGCCTGTAATCCCAGCACTTTGGAAGGCCAAGGCAGGCGAATCACCTGAGGTCAGGAGTTTAAGACCTGCTTTGCCAACATGGTGAACCCCATCTCTACTAAATATACAAAAATTAGTTGGGCATGGTGGTTGGTACCTGTAATCCCAGCTACTTGGGAAGCTGAGGCAGAAGAATCACTTGAACCCAGGAGGCAGAGGTTGCAGTGAGCTGAGATCGCACCACTGCACTCTGGCCTGGGCGGCAGAGGAAGACTCCATCTCAAAAAAAAAAA
>PVKP010037106.1:0-21910 GCA_004027715.1 Plecturocebus donacophilus | reverse complement strand
AAAAAAAAAAAAAGAAAAATTCTAAATAAAATTTTCTTTCAACATTAAGGACTTCACATGTCTGTGGCTCTCCTTTTCACAGAATCTCATAAAAATTGGAAATAGGTGAGTGAGTCAATTACTTTGAGTTAGATTTAAAGACAAAAGGGCCAGCTGCTTCGCACTATTCTGATGGGGTGGGATTTTAGCTTCTTGTCTTGTGTAACTCAGTGTCCTTCAGTATATTCTCCACAATGTCAGGGCACAGGGAGAAGACGAGACCGAGGCAGGAAGGAAACCAGGAGCCTGTGATGAGAGAACTGGCATTTGATAGTTGTTACAAGAAGGGAGCCTCAGAGGCCTGGTCTCTGCAAAGCAGTTTTAGAATTGCATCTGGATGGGCATGCACCTCTGGCCAAGCTAGATTTTTCCTATTGAGTCATGGTAAAATTTCTTGAAAAGTTTATTTCATTATTGAACATGAATTGCAGCAGAGTTTTGTTTCCCTGTGCTTTAAAAAAGAGAATAAATTATTTTTAGTTCAGAATACATTGAGAAAAGCCGATCTGAAGGTTGATAGTTGATTGAAAGTATCACCAATGCCTTTCATCCCCTAAGACTCTGTCATACTATGAGTGAAGAGATAAGTATACCAATTACCGAGTTAGTTTTACAACTGTCTAATCAAAGTGCAGACAGTCCTGGAGTGATATTCCCTTCACAGAAACAGCTCCCCCTTTGACCCAGACTTCCATCTGTAACTGCTCAAATCTTTTGACCTCTGTGTTTTTAAAAACCTTTGGATTCCCTAGCTATTCTCCATATTGCAGCAAGACACCAGGAAGAGATTGCTGCTATTCTGATTCAACCCAGTTCTAGACTCGTTGCAAGGTAGATCCGAGAAATGCTTCCATCTTTTCATGCTCACTGCCTTTCTATGCATTCACCCATTTTTTCTCTTTCTTACTTCTTCAAACATTTTTTTAAATTTAAAAAATATTTATTTATTTAGAAGGAGTTTTGCTCTTATTGTCCAGGCTGGAGTGCAATGGTACTGTCTTGGCTCACTGCAACCTCTGCCTCTTAGAGTCAAGCAATTCTCCTACCTCAGCCTCTCAAGTAGCGGGTATTATAGGCACATGCCACCATGCGTGGCTAATTTTTGTATTTTTAGTAGAGACTGGGTTTCATCTTGTTGGTCAGGTTGGTCTCGAGCTATTGATGTCCAGGTGATCTGTCTACCTCAGCTTTCCAAAGTGGTGGGATTATAGGCGTGAGCCAAAATTTTTTTATTTTTAATAGACCTTCTCCAAGATCCTATCTTCTTCTTTTTTTTTTAATTAATTAATTTTTTTAAGAGACGGTGTCTCACTATATTGCCCAGGCTGGTCTCGAACTCTTGAGCTCAAGTGATACTCCTGGTTCAGCCTCCCAAAGTGCTGGGACTACAGGCGGTCTTTATTGCTTCTTAATTCTATGCTTGCCTTTTTTTTTTTTTTTTTTTTTTTTAACTTTTAACATTAAGCTAATTTTTAGATATAGGACTTCACTATGTTGCCAGGCTGGACTTGCAATTCTGAGCTCAAGGGATCCCCATTTCAGCCTCCCTGTGACGAATAAATGACATTCTCCCTTGTGGCACTCTTTCAATCTTAAATTTCACGACTTGCCTTATTCCTAAAGATCCCCATCCCATACTCCTTGAAAGAATATTTTCTTCTGGATTCTTCAGAACTGGCCTCCTTCTGTCTTTAAAAGGAAGATAAAGTACTCAGTGAGTTTGAGATAATGAAAGAGAGCTGGCCGGGTGCCGTGGCTCATGCCTGTAATCCAGCACTTTGGGAGGCAAAGGCAGGCAGATCACTTGACTTCAGGAGTTTGAGACCAGCCTGGCCAACATGGTGATACCCAGTCTCTACTAAAAAAATTTAAATTTTACCACGCCAGGTGTGGTGATACATGCCTGTAATCCCAACTACTTGGGAAGCTGAGATGGAAGAATCACTTGAACTCAGGAGGCAGAGGTTGCAGTGAGCCAAGATCACACCACTGCTCTCCAGCCTGGGTAACAGAACAAGACTCTGTCCGCCCCCCACCAAAAAAAAAAAAAGCTAAAGACCACCCCACCCAATTCCACCAAGTGTCTTCTGGAATGGTTTCCTTTGGTCCACATGTGTCAGGCAAGAGATGTACAATAACTAGTCAATAAGTCCAGAAGTATTAGAAATAAATGAATTAAAAATAAGATAAAATATAATAATAAATCCTTATGAAAGAATAAATAGGGTGGTGATATAAAGTGTAACTGGGAGGAGGATTCATTTCTTAGTCTTTACCAAAGACAAAACTGTGAAAGTGATTTTTGACCACAAATGAGGGTCTCCCATTGTCTGATCCTGTTCTGTCGATTCAGGTATTTCTTGACACTGCCTGGAATGCACTCTTTTAATCAGATGTGTCTCATTTTCATAAGAAAGCCCCCCTTACCTGTGTCTCTGGGTGGTTGCATTATCCGATCTTTCTTCCTTTCTTCTCATCTTTGCAATCCGTCAAGATCTTATTCCTCCACTCACTCATCCATGGACAAAGCCTTTGATGATTGCTCCACTTTTTCCTTCCTTTTCTGAAGTCTATAGCAGCTGAAAGTTTTATCACACAATTTTAACTATATATTGTCTTAATATATTTGATATTACCTCATTGACTTTATTTTTGTCTCTCTCTGATAAAATTGTTAGGGATAACATCTCATATTTCCTTTTGTGTTCAGCCACCACTGGGCATAGAGTAACTGTTTGATTTACACTTACTGGTTAAGGAGAATACTGGGCCATTGCAGGTTCATGAAAGAGCTATTTTATGACCAGCAGGGCCTTGTTGTACACCTCAAATTATGCCACATAGGTGGTTGCCCTTCTTCCTACACATAAGGCTGGCACTGGGCTGACTTACCCAGCCTGCAAAAACCTTCATCCAAAATGCAGCACCTGCCAATGATTTCTCTTTTCCTCACTGTCTGGCTGGTTGTAGACCAAAACCCCAAAACCACAGTATGTTTTATTTAATTTTATCACAAGTGTTCACTATTTCTCCTTTCCACCTTTCCTCTTTCCATTAAAAATAACCCAGATCTCGGCTGGCAGCAGTGGCTCACGCCTGTAATCCCAGCACTTTGGGAGGCCAAGGAGGGCAGATCATGAGGTGAGGAGATCGAGACCATCCTGGCTAACATGGTGAAACCCCGTCTCTACTAAAAATACAAGAAATTCGCCAATCGTGGTGGCAGGCACCTGTAATCCTAGCTATTCAGGAGGCTGACGCAGGAGAATCGCTTGAACCCGGGAGGCAGAGGTTGCAGTGAGCCGAGATCGTGCCACTGCACTCCAGCCTGGGTAACAGAGCGAGATGCCATCTCAAAATAAATAAATAAATAAATAAATCCCAGATCTCTAGAGCATAATGGGTTATATTATGCAATTATACCTCCCTGGGAAGTTTCAAGTGAAAAAGAGAAGATTGTCTCCTATTTTTGTTTTAATTCAGTAAGAAGCAACATTAACTAAAGTAGAAGCCGGCACAGGCAAAGTTATATTTTCTTACAGAGTATAACTTTTGGTTAATATAGATGTCATTGACTGACTCTGACATCAACTATTTGAAAGATAACATTTTAGGTGGCATAGGTTGTTACACTACTTATCAAATCAAATATTACTTCCATTGAAGTAATTCCAAATTACTTTCAAATTACTTCCATTGAAGTAATATTTGCACTATATTTTAAAGATAATTTAGAAAGCAATACCTATATGAAAATCTTATTTTTTCTGCTTTTCAGAGTTTCCTACTTTGTCCAAATGAGAAAACTTTGGTTCTGTGTTAGATAATAGTGCAAAGCTTAGGGGAACGAACTCACGTCCTGCTCAAATGAGGTCCTGCTTGATTAGGTTTTCTTACACTGCACATTCATCCAATAGTTGCAGTTTGACTTTTCATCTCATTTTACTGAAAGCAAAGTATGGCCAGTGTCGGTGATTACATGCCAGGGCATAAGAGGGAAAGTTACAGTTTTTCTGGAGTTATTTTTGAAAACACTCTGAAATAGTGTCTGATGTCTTAGAAGTTTGTTTTATTCTTAAGAAGAGCTTGGCTATGAATGGACCCAATAGTGGAAGAGGCGCCTGCAATACCAGCGTTTCCAGCGTGGAATTTGTAGGTGGGCGGAAAATGCTTAATTGCTATTTACCTGCCGAAGGCTGCCTTTGACACTCTTGATGAGCCAGTGTCGTTTGACTGTCACCTCCTTAGGAGGGAGGATTCTTCAGCCCACACTCTGCTCAACACTGACTTCTCTTCTGTGCGTGCTTTGTGTCTGCAGTTTTTGCCCCGTCTGTGCATTTTGAGGGAAGCAGCAATCCAAGCAAGCTCCTCCGTTTTGTCATTGTAGGGGGACCCACAGAGCCTCCCACGCAACCACGGCCTCAAAGGGAGTCTTGGATGCCAATTCTTTTGAAGATGCATTTTTTAAACAAAAGGGATTCCCCTGTATGCTGGCGTGCCTAGCAATTCTTTCTTTTCTACCACTTCATATAGGACTTGCAGACAAATGTCTATTTGTACCTCTCAGGCCATAGGTTGCTAAATAAATAAATAAATTCTTGGAAGTCTAGGCTCTGGTTTCTACTCATTTTAAAGTTCAGGTGCAGGGATGCAATTGCAGATTTATAAGCAGACTAAATATGTGTCAGAAATAAAATAGACCCACACCTGATATGATAGCTCTGGTTATTTCATGGATTATTAGTAGTTCATTCAGGTATTCCACAGATCAAAATCTATTCTCCGAGACATAATAGAACTACGTGCACAGTTAGAGCAGGAAACAGCTGGTAGGATGCCCAGATGCCTGCTTCACACACACTGAGTATCTTGGGTAATGCTCAGCAGATCCACACCAACAGGGAATGGTACTGCTGATGTCTTCCAGCTAAGAAGGAACCTAAAGTACCAGATCGGTGTCAAAATAAACTCATTTTCCGAGGGCCTTGTGGAGTGGAAGAGCCTACATCTAGTCCAGACCTCTGGGTCCCACATCAATCCACCAATTGGTGTGTCACCCCAAGTTCAGGTGGGAACTAAATTGGTTGTCGCAGGAGGTTGTGATGCAAAGGGAAACCGTGGCTCTGGGGCGTTCCTGGCGTGTCTGCCCACCCACGCTCGGCTGGCTGCCTCTCCTGTTGGAAGCTCTGCTGCACAGGCTGAGACAGCAGGAGGCCCAGCCCACGTGCCCACGGCAGCTCCCACTAACCACACGAGGTGCTCCATGAGAGTCCCTGAGGGCCTGGGCAGAAATTCATGCTGCCCTAGCAGGTCCTAAGCTAGCTCAGAAGTCACACCAATTCCAGAGGTTTTCCATCAGTTTTCTCTCCCGCTCTTTATCTTACTCCTGTTTTCCTGCTTTGGGCCACATATTCTCCACCTTGATACCTAACTCAACTACAAATTCAAAATGTCCTTGCTCACATAGCTCCTTTCACAATTGCTCCAGGCTCCCAAGTGGAGTAACAAATTAGCAGTCTACCCTTCTCCATTTCGGGAAAATTCCTTTGGGAAAGCTTCTCTAGGCCAGGTGGGGTGGCTCACACCTATAATTTCAGGACTTTGGAAGGCCAAGGCAGGAGGATGGATTAAAGCCAGGAGTTTGAGACCAGCCTGGACAGCACAGTGAGACTCCAACTCTACAAAAAAATACACACAAAAACATTAGCTGGATGTAGTGACTTGTGCCTGTAGTCCCAGCTACTCAGGAGGCTGAGGTGGGAGGATGGCTTGAGTCCAGAAGTTCAAGGCTGCAGTGAGCTGTGATCCTACTACTGCTCTCCAGGCTGGGCCAGGGTGGGATCCTGTCCAAACAAACAATCAAACAAAACATCTCTTGTTCCTGCTGCTTCCCTTGCCTTTTTCCCCCCTTCTTATTCCAGAGGGACTCCTCTGGCCTATAGATGACTTTTATGAATGATGGCAGAAATTCAGTGGGCCGTACTAGCTAGGTTGGGGAGGACAGCTTCCTCTCCTCCCCTTCATCCCACCCTGGGGGCCCAGGTGATTGGCTGTGGATGAGGCTGGTGTCCAATGGGAGGAAATCACTGTCCAATTTCCATGACTCTTTTTCTCTTTTTCCATTTTGGGCCTGAATTCTGTTTGATTTAGGTCCATGGAAGAGAATAGTTATGGATTTTTATTGGAAGACCAGAGGAAGGGAGACAGGGCCAAGACCCAGCCAGTGTCACGTGACAAATTACTGAGGGCTGAGGGAGGAGGTAACATGGCCATGGTGGCGAGGAAACTGCAACTCGTTCTACCGAAGATAAGAACCCAGAATGTGCCGTGAATTCCCCTGGATCAAACTAAAGGCAGAAGGAAGGGGAGAATCATGCAAAAAGCAAGATGTCACCTTTATGTAAATACAGTACAGCACAGAGGTAGTGGTGCTAATGTTAAAGCAGCCTTTGGAGTTCTGACTACAGCAAGCTATTTATGTATTTCAGTTTGTGCTAAATGCCTAAACATGTGGGAAGTGGGATCGATTTACCTATCTCTGCATTTTTTTTTTTTTTTTTTTTTTGGTGACAGAGTCTCGCTCTGTTGCCCAGGCTGGCATGCAGTGGTGTGATCTTGGCTCACTGCAACCTCCGCCACCTGGGTTCAAGCGATTCTCTTTCCTCAGCCTCCTGAGTATCTGGGATTACAGGCACACACCACCACCCCTAGCTAATATATATATAGTTTTTTTTTTTTTTAATGTATTTTTAGTAGAGACGGGGTTTCACCATATTGACCAGGCTGATCTCAAACTTCTGACCTCAGGTGATTCACCTGCCTTGGCCTCCCCAGTTGCTGGGATTACAGGCGTAAGCCACCACGCCTGGCCTACCTCTGCATTTTTATACCACCTTTTGCCAGAGAACCCAGGTGCTCAGACTGCACCCAGTTGGACGATTTGCCCCCTCCTGAGAACCTGGCAGGGACCCAGGCTAAACATTACAGCAATGTTTGAGCAACAGAGGCTCAGCCTTAGCCCAGGGTTCCGCCCCTGTACCTCCTCCCTCTGCCAGCAGAATGCAGCAGGGTCCCTTGTAGGATCAGCTGAACAATCAGCTCCCTTCCTGATAAAGAGATCTCAAGCTCTACTAAGAAAAGACAGATGTTGAATTCAACTCTTAGATGCTTTCATAGCTCTGTCTGGTGACCTGTGGGCTTTCATGGACAGCTCTTTGGTGCTAGGAGGAAAAGCCTGGGAAGGGAGGATTTGCCTACATGCCCTTATTGCACTCTTCAGAGGCTAGAGGGGAGGAGGGAGACCTGACCACCTGGCATGACCAGCACTGACTCTGCTTAGGGGGATCTCACCCTAGCTCAGGGCCACATTTGGCAGCTTTTTCTTGGCTCCAGGATTTTTGCCATACCAGTGCACAGGCTGCCCTGCTGTTTTTTTACTTTCTAAAAACATACATCTACTTTAAAAACACAAATATTTCATTGTTGTAAGCAGCAGTAAGCATGGAATCACATGCATATGTTATATACTTATGCATATATTTCTAATACACTTTCAAATAAATATGTAATACTAAAAAATCATTTGTGAAGTACCTAAAATTTGTTTGAGTTCCCCATTTTAGCAAAACTGCAGTAAGGTTGGCCTTTGGAGGACATGACATGCTTGGTCAAGAACACCATGTGTCAGTGTGAGGAGGGTGAAGTAAAACCAGTTGATTCTAGGTTGTACTAATGTGAGATTCAAGATTCCATTCATCTTAATGAAAAAGAAGAAGGAAAGGGAGAAGGAGAAGGAGGAGGTGGGGAGAAGTTTCGTCATTAGGATGCGATGTGATTGTAAAAGATGGACATGGACTTTTTACCTGATGAGGCTCAGGTGAAAAGCATTCTTTTTTTTTTTTGAGATGCAGTTTCACTCTGTCGCCCAGGAGGGAGTGCAATGGTGCGATCTTGGCTCACTGCACCTCTGCCTCCTGGGTTCAAGTGATTCTCCAACCTCAGTCTCCCAAGTAGCTGGGATTATAGGCACCAGCCACCACGCCCAGCTAATGTTTTATATTTTCAGTAAAGAAGGGGTTTCATCATATTGGCCAGGCTGGTCTCCAACTCCTGACCTCAAGTGATCCACCTGCCTCAGCCTCCCAAAGTACTGGGATTACAGGCATGAGCCACTGGGCCCAGCTGGTAAAAAGCATTTTTGATTATTACATAGACAAATACTTTCAGGTCATGGCACCAATTCTAACCAACCATTTTCCAAGTCTACAGCAGTGTATTAGGCAGACCAGGATATGCAATCCTGAAGTAACACAAATCCTTGAAGTCCCCGTGGCTTCACACGCAACAGTTTTCTTTTCTTCTTATTTTTTTTTTTGAGATGGAATTTCGCTCTTGTTGCCTAGGCTGGAGTGCAATGGCATGATCTTGGCTCACCACAATCTCTGCCTCCCGGGTTCAAGCTATTCTCCTGTGTCAGCCTCCAGAGACACTGGGATTACAGGCATGTGTCAGCACATCCAGCTAATTTTGTATTTTTAGTAGATATGGGGTTTCTCCATGTTGGTCAGCACCCGGAGAGTTGCACAGGGGCTTCTTGAGACCCAGAGGACCTATGTGGGTTACATGTCCCTGCCTGGCCGCAAGAGTGGCTGGGTTATGCTTTCCTCAGGGAGTTCAGGAAAATGAATGAGGAGAAAGGGGTATGGAAGAGCACTGGTAGTATCAGTAAGAACAACACAACTGGCCGGGCGTGGTGGCTCACGCCTGTAATCCAAGCACTTTGGAGGCCAAGGCAGGCAGATCACCTGAGTTCAGGAGTTCAAGACCAGCCTGACCAACATAGTGAAACCCCATCTTAAAAAAAAAAGAACACAACTTCTGGAAGCCAACAGTTTGTATTTCCACTCACCAGTTACGTATTTTCTCATATATGACACTGGCATACAGATGCCCACTTTGTGACTTTGTTGTGAGGTTAGATAAGATAATGCACATAAACGCCTCATGCTTTACTGTCTCTAGTTAACAAAAAGACAAAAAGACTGTGGTGTGATGGAAATGTCATGACTGGGTTCTGTGCAGTCAACTACAACCTCATTTCAAGCCCTAGGGTGAGGCTGCTGCTGTTTGACCTGCCTTCTACAAAAGTGGTGTATCTGTCACTAGCAAGTGATAGTTCTTGTTTCTTTCCCTCTTGGCAAGACTGAAGGAGTCAGTATTAGGTTCTAAGTTCTATTTAAAATACAACAACATCTTGGCCGGGCACGGTGGCTCACGCCTGTAATCCCAGCACTCTGGGAGGCTGAAGCAGGCAGATTATCTGAGGTCAGGAGTTCAAGACCAGCCTGGCCAACATGGTGAAACTCACATCTCTACAAAAAATACAAAAATTAGTCGGGTGTGGTAGTGTGTGCCTGTAGTCCCAGCTACTCAGGAGGCTGAGGCAAGAGAACTGCTTGATCCTGGGAGGCAGAAGCTGCAGTGAGCCAAGACAGTGCTACTGCACTCCAGCCTGGGTGACAGACTGAGACCCTGTCTCGAAAAGAAAAAAAAGTATGTATATGTGTGTGTATATATATATATATATATAATATATGTGTTACATTATATATATATATACATATATATATACATGTATATACATATATATATATATATATATATATATATAAAACAACAACTTAAAATAAATTGTGATTTAAAAACACATAACATGACTGGGCACAGTGGCTCGTGGCTGTAATCCCAGCACTTTGGTAGCCTGAGGTGGGTGGATCACATGAGGTCAGGAGTTTGAGACCAGCCTGGCCAACATGGTGAAACCCCATCTCTACTAAAAATACAAAAGTGAGCCAGGTGTGGTGGCGTGCGCCTGTAATCCCAGCTACTCTGGAGGCTGGGGAGGAGAATCTCTTGAACCTGGGAGACAGGCTGCAGTGAGCGGAGAGTGCATCACAAGCTTCAGCCTGGGTGGCAGAGCAAGACTCTGTATCAAAACAAAAACAAAAAACAAACCACATAACGTAACATTTACGATCATAACCATTTTTAAACTGTGCAGTTCAGCAGTGGGAAGCATATTCACATTGTTGTGCAACAGACCTCCAGAACTTTCTCATCATGCGAAACGGAAACTCTGTACCCATTGAACAACATCCCCATTTTCTCCTCCCTCAGCGCCTGGCAACCACCATTCCATTTTCTTCTGTTTCTAGAAATCTGACTATTTTAGATGTCTCATATAAATGGAATAACAATAGCTTTTACTTTAAAACTATGATAGGAAAAACAAACCCCCATAGATAATGAATGGGCCCCTCTATCACTGCAAATAAGATTTTTGAAAACCAAGAAAGGGAATTACGAGATCTGTGACACCAATAGACTTGATGGATCTCACATCTCCTCTGGTGGCCATAAAGCAATTAAAAAACACAACTGTGGAAGTTGAGATACTTATGTTTCCTCATAAAATTCACTTCTTGTGCTTAATCTGTTACTCTCAGTAGTGAAGTTTCAGAGTCATCAATATGACAGTACAGCAATATTGCCTCATCAGTCATGATTTACTTAATGTTTTCTGAATTTAGTAATATTTGATTAAAATTTAATGTGAACATATCATATCATGCCATATATATTATTGCATCCATTAATCAGGTAACTATAGTAATGAAATGCCGGAAGGTTGGCTGAAAAAGCAGCCAGTCTTGATATATATTTGACATAATTCTGTGAGTGATTAACCAAAAAAAAAGTCAGTCATACAAAGGTTCATTAATATATATTACTTTTACAATCCTCTATGTATCATCAGATATTTTTAACCTTTGTTAAGCTTGATTTTTAATTTACTAAAAGACACTAAATATTAATAACCATGAAAAATATACATTATTCTGTTGAATCGCAAGTTGACAGAATGATTCATAGTTTATTCTAATTTTTTTGTATAATGATGTGTGTTAAAACATTATCTAAGTTATTTAATCAGTTCGTCATGGGGGAAATAGCATATATTTAACATATGGTTGTGTAAGTTACTAATTTAAATATTACATTATATTTCTATCATTTTCAACTTCCATGTTATTGACCATAGCAGAAAATCAGTATGATGGTGCATAATTTATGTCTGACATAGGCTGATTTTGGTATGCAAATATACTTTTTTCCTATTAAAACATTGAATACTATACCTTGTTTCTTTTAATACTGTCATTTTAATCAGTTAACTAATGAGGGACCAACTGGTATTAAACACCTATCTGCTCTGTTCATCAAAATAGTTAAGGAGAGGTATATTTGGAGGAACAATTGAACAGAATAAAAAGTTAAGTCAACTGCAAGGCAGTTTAATTTTGACTTGATAGAGGAACATTGATTATTTATTAATTTTTTTTTCTTTTTAAAGAAGACGGGGTTTCACCATGTTGGTCAGGCTGGTCTTGAACTCCCGACTTCAGGTGATCCGCCCGCCTTGGCCTCCAAAGTGCTTGGATTACAGGCGTGAGCCACCACGCCTGGCAACGTTGATTATTTAAATCCAGTTATCCTCCTAGTTGTTCACTCTTTTAGCTTCAGTTGAATTGTGATTCATTCACTCATTCATTCATTAAATTTTTCATTGAACACTTCCATGACAGGCATTGTGCTAGGTTCTGGGATACGGAAATGAAATGACATGGCCCCTGGTTTCTCTTAGCTCACAATCTAGGGATGAGCAGACACTAACACAAATGCAAGCAGAGATGAGCTCCGAAATGGAGTCTGGGCAGAGCACAGTGGGACAGGGAGAGGAGTGTCAAAGTCAGCCTGAGGGTGACTGGAATGACTTGGCAGGGGCTGACGCTCACTTGAGTGGAGACTGGAAGTGTAAGTAACAGTTCCCCAGACAATGATGGGGGTGGGAGTATTGGTGACAGGGGAGGATGATATTCTAGAAAGAACCCACAGCATATGCAAAGGCTTGATAAGGCACAGAGCAAGTTCCAGAAGAAGAGAAATTCACTCCTGTCTCTCTCTGGTGGATATGTACTAAAAAATATGGTGTGATAGAGATGTCAAGATTGCCTCAGGTTGCTGCAAGCTGAACTATGACTTCATTCCAAGCTCAAAGGCAAGACTGTTGCTGTTTGACCTGCAGTGGACGGGAGTGGTTTTCCAACTGGGGGCTTATAGGAGAAGACAAGGATGGGGAGAATAGGTGGGGGTGACGCACAGGCAGCTTCTACTGTAACAAATGCTTAAACCATGCCCTGGAGAATTAGCTCTCATCAAACACTCCCCAGAACTAAACAAAAATAATTAACTTCAATTTTTCTCTTAAATGTCCAAACATAATATCATAGAGTGAATCAGGAAGCCTAGGACTATACAGTATTTTGAAGCTATGTTTATATTAGTGGCACCATAAGAAAGTAGACATCAAGAAGGGATTGGAAGAAAATGGACAATTGGACTCAGCGTGTTGGAAATGGAATAATTTCTGTGATAAGACTGTTGCAGGATTAGGAGGTAATGAAGTTAGGGAAAAAGGAAAGTGAAACCCGGAAGGAAAGATCAAACCTGCCTGTCATATATATCCGAAATGCTTGACCCTGTTCTTGGGTGTGGGAAGTTGCTCCCAGTTGGAAATAAATGCTGTTCATGGATGGATGAGTCCAGTCCATGGTGAGGTCAAACATCATTTTCAGTGACTTGTTGCAACATTCATGATTAATGTTGATTTATTACTTGATCATTGTGTTATGTAAATAGGCGGCATCTTTTTTGTGTGTGTCTTGGTGTGATGCTGGTTTAATTGAGTTTGGGGATGGGGGGAGGAGGTGGGAGGTTCCAGGGTTAATACTGTTAGCATCTTCCTCAGTAGCAAACTCTTCTCATGATGGATGAAACAGCAGCAATAATCAGCGGAGCCAAACTGTTAATGGAATTCCATATGGGAAGGAGGGGTTTTATTATTATGGCAATTGTATGACAGTAACAGAGAAGGATCTATAAACTAAAGAAAGTTAGTTGTAAATGTTACCATGAATCAAATCCGGCAAGAAAGCATGCTAATTTGCTGACTGCTTAGCCAAACTCAAATTTTATTATTTTACTGAACAGTAAGCTCATTTTGTTAAATGCACATGCACAGGCACACACAAAGACATACACTCAGATGATTCAAATTAGAAGCAAATTTATACATTTTCTAAAATAACAGAAATTTATGTAAAATAAGAATGGGAAGCCACACATATAATTTCTATAATGAAAATGGAATTGTTTTATAACCGTAAACTTTAATTAAATCCTAACTGAACCAGTGTTTTATTTAAGTATCTGGTTCATTATCTAGAAGCTTCTATTGGGGATTTAAGACTCAGAGTAGAAACAACTTTCATATCCCCAAAGAAGACACTCAAGGATTTACTCTATACTCAAGACTCTAAGTGATGAAAAAAAGACTACTTGGAGTTTCTGAGATTCTGAATCGATACCTGAGTTTCTAATGACCAAGGAATCTTTACTACCAATCTCCTTTCCCCTGTGGAGTTACTTATACAAAAGAGAGTGGGAGGTGGGTGGGAGCACAAAGCCTCTTCAATTGTTATCAGATAGCTGTTCACAGAAAGGTCTTCTCAGAGTTTGCTGTATAGAAAGCACAGCCCACACATCATCATTATTCATTCTTCCAGCTTAAGAGGCTTGTTTTTTTCACAGATGTGCCCTTCCTGTTTGGCATTTGTAACTGTGGACTGTTGTTCAGTTGAAGAAAATGCGTCATCTAAATATGAACCGAGATTTCGAGCTGATTCATGAACACCTTTTGTTAAGTAAAACATAAAAAGGAGTATCGTTGCCAAGAGTGAGGTATGCATCCCAGCAAAATTTTACTACAGTACGCCCCACTAGGTGTAGAACAAGAGCACAACGGGTATAATCAAGGGAGACTTCCTCTTGGAGAAAGTGAAATATGAGTGATAAGGAACTTCCTAAAGAAGAGAAACAGATGATATGCTTTAGCTTCCATTTTGCTTGTGTACACTCTATATTTATCTTGAAGCTTTTCCTATAGAGACGGTATGATTTTTGAAAGCAACTCCCAGATTCATTCCTTAAAGCAAACTAACCTTACTCCTACACTTCGATTCAGGCATTTGTTTTAGGGAATGCTGTTATCTACTCAAGCAATAGAGGGAGGGGAGCCACTGTCTTAGTCAAAATGACAGGAGGGAATGTGGTCATCACAAGGGATGCGTTCATTCGGTTAATGTTTATTGAGCACCTACTGTTAGCTTGGCAGTGTGTGCGGTAAGCGCATGTTTGTGGAACTGATCTCTGGCCACCTCCACACTTTAAGCTTCCTATGTCAGATGGTTAAAATAAATATGACCCAGGCAAATTTTGTTAGGGGGTTCAGAGTCCAAGACTTTATTGTCACCACCAGAAATTGTGGAGACAGTAACAATACCTCAAGGAACGTTTGCTTCAAAGTTGATCTATTAGCTATCATCAAAGTGGGATCACTCTGAAAAAGAACACATACATTTTTCTCTTATGTCTTTTACTGCTTCCATAGTGAATCATCATCTAAGTTCACATTTGCATTTCACCAACTGGGAGGAAACAAACACTGTCGTCTTATCTTCTAACCAATGTTTATAGACAGGATTTAACTTGAGCAAAGTTTTGGGTCTAATTTCTGGTTCTGCCTCTTTCCAACTCCATGACCTTGGCTGAGTCACTCCTTTGAACCTGATTTTCCTCAAAGAAAAGACAACAACACCCCCCACCCCTCCCCCCAAAAAACCAGAGGCTAATGTGCATGGAATGAGATAATGATTGCAAAAGGAATTTTAAAACTGTAGGCTACTTCAAAGTAAATTAAGTTAAAGGCAGGGAACAACTTTTGATTAGCTACAATTTAGTTAATTGGATTGAACTACTTAATCTTTTCTTTCTTAATTAGCATCTAGCTGGATGGTAAATTCCTAGATCAAATTAATTATTGGTTAATGCCCCAAATTCCATCTCAGGATGAAGTTGTTATCTCTGTTAAAAATGCAAGTATACCTGAGCTGGCTGTTAGTCATTTACACTTTAGTATAACTGAAAAAAGATAAGAGGTTTATTTTAAAAAGAGAGGAAGAACTGTGTGAGCACTGCCTGGTTGAAGAAGACTGAACACCTCTAATAGGACACTGAAGAGTTGGAAAAGATGTGTACACTACCTTAAACTGTTGTACTGAAATTCTCAAAGCACTGAAAGTCAAAGGATACTTTTGTAACTCATTTGGTGACAAAACCTGACTTGACCTGAACTCCTTTGGCCACAAAATCTGCCCTGAATGGATGTGAGGCTATTTAGATTCCTTATTTTCCCCACTCAGTGTGACCGTATATTCACAGGCTTTGCTGCAGAATATTAATGCCTTTGATTATGATTATAGGCTGTTTTTTCCCCAGGCTGTGCTGGGGATGTTATGTAAAGTACAAAGTCTGAAATCTTTACATTCAGAAAAACACCTGGCCCCAGTGATTTTGTTGAGCCCATACAGATACTTTGCATTGCCCAGATTACCTCCATATTATTTCTGTCTCACCCAGATGAATCCTTTTAAAAGCTTGCCTAAGACCAAGAGAAACAAGCCAGACAACACATAAAATTAATGCACTCTGTAGATCTAAAATTGAATTGTGGCCGGGCAGAGTGGCTCACACCTGTAATCCCAGCACTTTGGGAGGCCAAGGCAAACAGATTACCTGACGTTAGGAATTCA
Source organism: Plecturocebus donacophilus (assembly GCA_004027715.1). Taxonomy (NCBI): domain Eukaryota; kingdom Metazoa; phylum Chordata; class Mammalia; order Primates; family Pitheciidae; genus Plecturocebus; species Plecturocebus donacophilus. Next base: position 6,101 of record PVKP010037106.1, on the reverse strand, counting down.
AGATTAGCCTGGCCAACACGGCAAAACCCTATCTCTATTAAAATTACAAAAATTAGCTGGGTGTGGTGGCACACGCCTATAGCCCAAGCTACTCAGGAGGCTGGGGCAGGAGAATTGCTTGAACCTGGGAAGCAGAGGTCGCAGTGAGCTGAGATTGCACCCCTGCACTCCAGCCTGGGTGATCGAAGAAGGCTCCATCTCAACAACAACAACAAAAAAGAACAAAGCATTAGCTTCAGAATTGCCCCCATGTTCCCTTCTTGTATCTGTGTATTTCTTTTGGTCTTTAATTAGACAGTCTTGGACTTCTGGTTTCTCTATTGCCTATGTGTTCTAATTCATAGGTCTTTTCTTTTTTTTTTTTTTTTTGAGGTGGAGTTTTACTCTGTTGCCCAGGCTGGAGTGCAGGGGTGCGATCTCAGCTCACTACAACCTTCACCTCCTGGGTTCAAGTTATTATCCTGCCTCAGCCACCCCAAGTAGCTGGGATTACAGGTGCGCACCACCACACCCGGCTAATTAAAAAAATTTGTGTGTGTGTGTGTGTGTGTGTGTGTGTGTGTGTGTGTTTAGTAGAGATAGGGTTTCACCATGTTGGCCAGGCTGGCCTCAAACTCCTGACCTCAAGTGATCCGCCTACCTTGGCCACCCAAAATGCTAGGATTACAGGTGTGAGCCACTGTACCTGGCCACAATTAGTTATTTTTTTCACCTTCTAAACTTCAGCTCATTTCTGGATTCTGTCTTCCCTGTGGCATTGCTCTGCCTGGATTAACAACTTCCAAACAACATAGCCTTTGGCAGAATTGTTAGCCTCTAATACCAAAGGACTGAATTAGCAAGTGACCCTCACTGGGAGCTGCCTTCCCTACAGTTAGTCCCTGAAGACCACCAGTCACGATGTAAGCTGTGGTCCCTGAACTGGGGTTGGCTTCACCTGGGTGCTAGTGAGACATGCAGAGTCTCAGGCCCCACCCCAAGCCTTCTGAACTAGAATCTGCATTTCAGTAAAATCCCAGGTGACGTGCATGAGCACTGAGATCCAGGAAACCCTGCTCCGGACCAGGGTCCTCACTACGCCTAGCCCTGCTAGGCATGCTAGGCTGCTCCCAGTGGAAGTTAATTTTCGCTGAGAAGGTAATAAACATTTGAACTCAGCAGCTTAAAGCAAAATAAATTTTGATAGCAATTTATTTTGATGCAAAATTCTGTCTTATTCCCTTTATCTCAGAATCATCAGGCAAATAAGGCTTTCAATGTAATGCGTCTTTTCTTCTGAGAGTCCTGTTTTCAACGGAAACCGCTCTTGTGCTCATTTTTGAGCAGTAGAATTCTACTTCTCAAGGCATCACACAGACCCATGGAATTTGAAGAGGATCAAAAATTAGTTTTTACTTTTTAATATCCAATCTTCCAAAACTTTTATTTTACATTAAAAGTCCTCCCTGTTCCTAAAAAGGATTTAAAGAGGCATATATTGGTACCTCCCTTTCCCCTATTTTTTTTTTCTTTTTAATTTTTTAATTTTTATAGAGCTGGGGGTCTCACTATGTTATCCAGGCTGGCTTCAAAATTCTGGGCTCAAGCAATCCTCTAGCTTTGGCCTCCCAAAGTGCTGGGATTATAGGCATGAGCCACTGCACCTGAAACACCGCACCTGGCCTTTTGCCTTCCGCCCCGCCTTTTTTTTTTTTTTTTTGAGATGAAGTCTCCCTCTGTGGCCCAGGCTGGAGTGCAGTGGCGAAATTTCAGCTCACTGCAAACTTTGCCTCCCAGTTTCAAGCAATTCTGCTTCAGCCTCCCGAGCAGCTGGGATTATAAGCACATGCCACCATGCCCAGCTAATTTTTGTATTTTTAGTGCAGGTGGTGTTTCACTGTGTTGGTCAGTCTGGTCTCAAACTCCTGAGCTCAAGTGATCCACCCTCTTTGGCCTCTCTCAAAGTGCTGGGATTACAGGCATGAACCATCGCACCTGGCCTTGCCCTACTTTTTAATTACAGTTTGCCCAGAAGTAGTCATAAAGAATATTTAAAATAATAACTTATTATTGAACATTGACCTTTCCTTGAGTTACAAAGCAATTCTTAACTCTTATCATAAAATGATCAGTATATTTTCCCCAAATGAGTTAGTTTTAAAGCCCCAAATCGATAGATTTTCCCCCATACTTACTACCTACTCTTGCTAAATCACAGTGGTGCTCAAGTGGCACAAATGGCCACACTTGCTTGCAAAATAAAATATCTCAAAGAAAACTAGCAAACTTCAATTCAGCGACTATTCATTATGATTTATGGATATGGTCCTGGGCTTGGTGGGCAGCACAAAGACATACAGGCTCTAGTTCCTTCCCCCAGGAAACTGACAGCCTAACAAGGAACCTGCAACATATACTGAAATGACTGTTTTGGAAAAAGAATGTAAAAATTGCCATAAAAGCATAAACATGGCACCAGGGGATTTTGGAGAAAGTGGAGAAAACATCTGGTTGGGGACAGATACATTCGGGAAGTCTCCACTCAGTAGGGCTTTACTACAAAAACTCTTAGTTATGATTTTAAAAAATCCAACCCTGGTTGGGTGTGGTGGCTCACACCTGTAATCCCAGCACTTTGAGAGGCTGAGGAGGGTGGATCACAAGGTCAAGAGATCAAGACCATCCTGGCCAATGTAGTGAAACGCCGTCTCTACACAAAAAAACAAAAATTAGCCAGCGTGATGGTAAGCACCTGTAATCCCAGCTACTTGGGAGACTGAGGCACGAGAATTGCTTGAACCCGGGAGGCAAAGGTAGCAGTGAGCAGAGATCATGCCACTGCACTCCAGCCTGGGTGACAGAGAGACTCTGTGTCAAAAAAAAAAAAAAAAAAGAAAGAAAGAAAAAATCCAGCCCTGCCTAGATAGTTTCAACTTTTTCCTTTTTGTGTCTTACTTTATGCCATTCCCATTTACAATGGAAAAAGAAAAACAAAGAAGAAAGCACAAAACAACTGCTTGCTGGTTGCTTTATCTCCTGACTCCAAAGTCTCTGAGCATCTGATCTGCGTGATTGCCTGAGCAGTCTGGGCGCCACACAGACACAGCCTTCTGTCATCTGGCTGCTCCCTCCCGGTGTCTCTGATGCATTTGGAAGCCAAGGGTTCCCTGTAGCATAGTGCCAGGGTTGGTCTTCAAAGATGGGGGTTTAGACTTTCAAGAAGGAAGGAGATGAAAAGAAAGGAAGCTGGGGCGTGGGAGGACTCTGAAGACCCACAGCGGGAGGCCAAAGGCCACTGACCTACAGTGACTTCAAATGGGGCAGCTATGAAAATAAGACTTTTCATAGCCATTCACAGTTGCTGCAGACTTATGATGTATATTACATTTATTACATAGACCAACACAGTGTCTTTGCTTAGCAGAATAGTAACTACACTGGTCACCATAACACGGGTCAAGGAGTCAGAAAACTTTAGCTTGATGTCTGCCATTGCCAGACTGACATTAACCTCCCTGCACATCTCTGCCGTTTATGATGTTTACATGCAGGTGATAACTCCTGAGGATAATGTATCAAGAAGGTTTCTGAGTTCTCTGGCTAGAGCATTCTTCTTAAATCCAGCGCAATACGGGATGCTGGATTTAACATTATGTTAACACAAGGGAAACAGAACTCCTCACCCTGTAAAAGGCTGCTTCACTTTTAGGAGGGAATTCTTGAATGACTAGTATCATGCAAGTGTTGTGCTTTTTTATGATTCATAGGAAAACAGACTCATTACATTATTTGGTGAGGTGAAGCCTAACATGTAGTTGTTTGTGTGTCACATGAAAATAAATTTATAAAACCATGAAATAAAATACTTAAATTATCGAATTTTTAAGCTCTTTAAAAGAAAACAGACTAGGTGATGTAAAATTTGTATTTCCACAAAGCATTAGAAATCCGAAGTCTAAACCACTTGACTAGAAATTGAAGATCGTAATTGAGGATCTCACCCAAGCCCGACCTATTTAAATGGTTCTTGCTATGCGGTATAATTATATATTTATACACCCCAGAATCCTGCCTGACAATTGAGCATTCAGAGACAAGCATGGAAGTCAGACTAGAGGCTAATAGAGAGTTCCTTTCTCCTTGAAAAAGCTCGTCCAGTCAGGCAGTGTGGGAAATTTTACTAGGCTCATACTCTCATCTAATTGCAAGGACAAATAAATGGCTGGGGTGCCCTTAGGCACTCTTTTGGGGAAGCCTGGTCATCGACTTCCAAAAAATAAGCTTTTTTTTTTTTTTTTTTTTTCTATGAACTTGTTTGTTCATCTCTTCTAGACTGTCACTTTTCCCCATTACCTTGAATAAACAGTAAGTTAAAAAAGCTGTTTGAGGCAAATAGCATGGGTGCTTTACTCATAAAAACTGCGGGGCACTCAGTCAACATAATGAGGCAGTGGAGTTCCCAGACAAGTCATAAAATCCTTCTGCATCTCAGTTTCTCCGTGGAAGAGATGAGGATAACAACACAATTCCCCTACCTCCTTAAAGAGCATTACCTCCCAAGAAACTCCCTACTAGGAACTTATTTATGTGAGGGAGCAAGAAATCTCCTAGGAGAGAAAGGAGTGCCCTCCCAAAACCAATGCCTGTGTGTCCATTCATTCAACACCCACTTCCTGTATTGAAGGCCTTTACATGTAGGGTGCTTGGATAGTTTCAGGACACAACAGTGAAAAGACGCATGAAATTGTAGCTGAGCAAAGATGAGGAAAGGCAGACTGTCCTCTGGCCTGGCCCTATGGACTTGAGCCTGCTTCCTAGGGAGAGGGGATGTGTTCGAAAGTCACTGCTATTGTCCGAAAAATATCCCCATGCTCTTCAGGGAGCACTTGGCAGTGCTGCGGTAGGATTTCTGTGACAGAATAAGACCCTGACTCAGGGGCTCTGGTCCCCACACCTGCAGCAGGGACAGCAGCTCTCAACTGGGCTTTTGTGGCTTTCAGGAGCCTGGGTCTCATTATGGTCATGGGGAGCTGGAGCAAGAGAGGAGGTATCCTAGTTAGCTCCAGCTGCTGTAACCAAATAGCACAGACTGGGTGGCTTATACTCAAGACACTTAATTCTCACTGTCTGGAGGTGGAAAGTCCAAGACTGAGGTGCTGGCAAATTCAGTTCCTGGTGAGGGTGTCTTCGTGGCTTGCAGAAGTCTGTCTTCTTGCTTTCTTGCTGTGTCCTCACATAGAAAGACAGAGGGAGAAAAAGAGAGAGCACGAGCGAGTGAGAGAGGGAGCACATTCTGGTCCCTTCTTGTAAGGACACTAATTCCATTATGGGGATGGTACCCTTATGACTTCATCTAAATTTAATTACCTCCCAAAGGTCTCTTATCCAAATACCATCACACTGGGGGTTAGGGCTTCAATATATGACTCTGATGGAGGCAGGGCATAAACATTCACTTTGTAACAGGAAGGAAATGGCAGGTAACCTTCAGAGCTAAGAGGTTAGGAAGATCCTCTGGGGAATGCCCAGAAATCATTGTGGGTGAACTTTCCAGGGAGGGCTGGTGGTACCAAAATACTAGTTGAATAAAGAGCTGGGGAAATAGGGTTCTTATTGTCATGATGGATTACCTCCACTACTGCCACTGCTGCTGATCGTACTACAACTGCTGGAACTCTCACTGCTACTACTGCTGCAACTGCTACCACCACTACTACTATTATTTTTAAAATGTTGTCTCCTTGGGCATGGGGAAACACAGATTACTTACGTCATTTTCCATAACATTGCTAATATAATCCTATAAGTCAATTTCTTGCACATTACTTTGACTTTGTTGTCTTTCTTCTTTTCTTTTCTTTTTTTTTTTAGAAAAAGAGAAAAGGAGAAAGAAAGAAAGAAACAGCAAAAGAAAGAAAAAAAGATGAAAGAGAGAAAGAAAGAGGAAGAGAAAGAGGGAGAGAGAATGGGATTCTTGTTTTATTGCCCAGGCTAGAATACAGTCTAAAAATGGGTATTAAAAACCTCTTTTATGCCAATAATTGTGCTTAACAATGGAGACAGGAAGGAATAGGGGATGAAAATAACAAATAAGCAGCCAACCAATATTTTATTTAAACCTG
>PVKP010037105.1:0-16425 GCA_004027715.1 Plecturocebus donacophilus | reverse complement strand
CTTGGGCAGCAACTCCACCTTCATGCCAGCTCCTTCCCCCAGGAGTAGGCTGTTTCAGAGTCTTCATTTCTCCTTGTCTGCTCTCCTCATTCCCTGTTCTGTCTCCCTGGGATCTGAAGTAAACTGGGTGAACTTGAATTCACCGTCTTTCTTACAGCATCGATTGTGACTCCTAACCTGCACTACGTTATAATCTGCATGCTGAAGCATTTAGGGGTGAACTGCACTGATGGCTGCAACTGAAATTCATTTTACAAAATCTTCCTCTGCATCCCACAGTCACTCTCCTTTTAAAAACTACCCATCCCTGAAACACTGCAGTATTCTCTGGTTGGGCAATTGATCTCGTGTCTTCCTACACATGGTGCCAGAACATTTTCTGACGGATCGCTTTCATCATGTTCGTCTTCAATCAAAGTCTGTGGTGTTCCATAGACTCAAAAGCAACCCCTAGTGTGTTCAGAGCCTTCCACAGCCCACATTCTACTTATGAACATGAAATTTTGGTTGAACAGAAAATTCCATGTTGGGGTCTAGTAAATTATAGTTGCACTGGAAAATCACATCTTGGGTATAACTGGTACAATTGTTCCTCCAAGTCTATTTTCATAAAATCTGTTGAGAGTCAGAGTGCTGCATTGGTGTTCAGGAAGTCTCACTGAAAGTGAAGGTCAGTGTCGCTCAGGAATGCCCAGCCACTGTTTTTCTACTGTCCTCTAAACTCAATGCCCCAAATGCTGAACACCTTGACTTACTTTTTCGAAGGCAGGGAAATAGCGATTTTTTGTTTTGTCTTGGATCAAGGCAATCTTGGCGTCTTTTTCCTCAGGTTTACATAAGGGCAGAAGAAGGATCATTTCATACAAATCTGCCATACCTTCTGTATACATATCAATCCTGAAAGACAAAAACAACCAAACGGTCAAATGCCTTTTACCTTTGATTTTGTAGGTTTATAAAAACCTAAGAGAATAGAGTATACAGAGAATAGAGTATATAGAGTATATACAGAGAATAGAGTATACAGAGAATAGAGTTGACAAAGTAATTCACTTCCGGGGGTGCTGTTTATATTCTAGACATTATGCTCTGATTTTTACAGATATATTAACATTTATTTTTTAAAACAACCTATCGAGGTAGATATATCTCTAAATTTTGTTACGCATGTGATCTAATACAGGTAAAAAGAGCATCGGTCATCACACTCATGAGAGAAATTGGTGGGATCCCTGCCAGTAACCACGGATGCTGTGCCGGGATTTACCATCTCTGTTGTGGTCTGTTCTGTGCATAAACTTAGTGTGAGTCAAATGGCCAAAGACCTCCTCCTGAGTAATCCTAAGAGAGTCCCTGCACAGCCATCTCAGCCATGTTCCTCGCCCTCTCTCGTCATTTTACACCTCCCAGGCCCGCTTCTATGCCCCATGTTAGCCATTCCTCCGATTACCGCCATGAGATGTGATTCCACAGCCCTCTCCGTGTGCTGCTGCCCAGCTCTAGCCATGTGTGCTTTCCTGAGACCCCACCTAAAAGGCTGTCTTCCTTGGTGAAATTCCCTATACAGTTACAACCAGTGCAAACTTTTCCTCTTTTGTGTCAAACTGGGGTCTCACAACACTTTTAAAAACAACAGCTTTATTGATGTATATTCACATACTATAATTGCCACCTGTTAAGTTATACTATTGAGTGGTTTTTAGTGCATCACAGAATTCTGCAAAAATAATCACAGTCTATTTCCAGAATAGTTTTTATCATCCTGATAAGGACATCTGTGCCATTAACGGTATTCATCTCGATGCCCCACTACTTTAGCCCCAGGCAACCACTAATCTACTTTCTGCCTCTATGGATTTGAATATTCTGGACATTTCATATGAAAAGAATCCTATAATACATGGCTTTCTGTGTCTTGTTTCCTTTATGTAGCATCTTGTAGCATGCGGCAGTACTTCATTCTTTTTTCATGACCACATATCATTTCATTGCATGGCTAAGGCATATTTTTCTCCTCCATTTATTGATTGATGGATATTTGGGTTGTTTCCACTTTTTGAATACTGTGAATGTTGTTATTTGCATTGTTCATTTATCTAAAAGATTTAGTGTGGGCGTATTTTTGATTGTTTGGGGATATACCTATTAGAGGAACCGCTGGGTTGTTGGTAATATCATATTAAAGTTTTTGAGGAGTTACCAACAGTTCCATTCAGGATTTATTTGGAATCATGCAGTCTCATCACAACAGCAAGGAGACTCCTTGACTTTGCTGGTATTGAACAAATCTGGCTGCTTCGTCCTTCTATCATGTGTCAAGGTAACCCAGCATCCTGGGCACCAGCCTCTGCTAGCCCTACCCAAGTTGACCAGTCCATATAATGGACTGGTAATTTGGGTTCCTGGCCATCATTCTTGGAATGACTCAGCCTTGGACCTGAGATTCAGCTTCTTTGCAGCCTTCCCTCCCCAGTTCTTCATCTACAGACTCCCAAATATTCTATGCTTGTCCTAAGCTATTGGCTGGAGTCCAGCCTTTGAAAGCCTGAGCCCCTGGAATCATGATCCCCATCCTCCTCAGTTCATGGTTCCTCCGTGTTTGGAAATCACCATCAGGTGCCGGTTCCATGGACTGCATCCTCTTCTAGAATCACCCTCGCCTGAACCCACCCCATGTTCACTGTTGCCTCATCCCCACGGGACTCTAAAATACTGGGCCTTGGCATACACACCCAAGGCCCAGCCTGCTGCTGGTCATGATGCCCCTGCCATGGTCCCACCCACTCCAGGAAGGACCTAAATCACTCTGTGTTCTCTGTTGGTGGAAGAACAGAAAATATACCGTACAGGGCTCTCTCCTTTGTGTCTTTCCCATAGAGGTTGTATTTGCTGGCAATGTAGTTGAGAATGGCTCTGGACTGCACCAGCTTCATCCCGTCAATCTCAACCATTGGCACTTGCTGGAACATCAAATACCCATCTTTGGAAAAGAGGGAAAAAAAGGAGAGTTAAATATCTGTGGAACCCTGTGTTTCAGGATGAAAAAGTGGTTGTAGAAATGACTAAATTTGTAAAATGAAGAAGAAATTATTGCCTGGTAACATTTCACTTGAAACAACTTTTTAATTTTATTTTTATTTTTTGAGACAGAGTCTCACTGTGTTGCCCAGGCTGGAGTGGAGTGGTGTGATCTCGGCTCACTGTAACCTCTGCCTCCCGGGTTCAAGCAATTCTCTTACCTCAGCCTCCCAACTAGCTGGGATGACAGGTGTGTGCCACCATGCCTGGCTAACTTTTGTATTTTTGGTTGAGATGGGGTCTCACCACGTTGGCCAAACTAGTCTCGAACTCCTGACCTCAAATCATATACCTGCCTCAGCCTCCCAAAGTGCTGGGATAACAAGCATGAGCCACCGCACCCGGCCAAACAACAATTTTAAAAAACTTCCTGTAGTTATTTTTCTTTAGAACCTTGCTTTTGCTTTTTATCCATTTATTTTACCCATGTTTTTATTTCTAAAACATTTTTATACCCATTTTTATACCCATGTCCAGACACATAGTGGGACTCTTGTATTTTTTGTGTTGCTTTATCTTCATGGATATTTTAGGAGGACGTTGGGGCAAGTTGCAGCAGGACTAGCAACAAGATGCCATTTAAAACAGGAAGTTCCTAGAGTAAATCTCATGGCATTTGTGACCTGTAAGGCAGGTTCTGAGAGGTTTTTATGTAAGAGTCACTTTCTCTGCTCTTCAGTCTGCAAAAATGCTACAATGTTCCCTTGTCACACCCCTCCATGAAAGAAAAGACCTCAAGGCAATTGCCACATCTATTTCTCCTCCTTTTGTCTAATGTATGTCCTTGCATGTCCTTGGATGGGAAGGGCAGTGTGGATCCCAAGCTGATGACTATAGCTCATTCACTGTGTCCCAAGCATGAAAACAAAGAAAGGGCTTTCTCAGGGCACTGGAGATGGTTCCTCTAGCAAGTACTCTGAGAGGTCTGGTCCTTTTAGCCTGGAGAGAGTGGCCAGACCTGATCAGGGAGCCACATCCCTTCCATATTAGCCACTTTCTCCCTCTCCCCCATGCCCTAATACCACCTCCCCACCAACACACACACATAGGCATTGCTGGCTGCTCAAACCTCCCTTCTACTAGATACCCTCATCAGAGGCACTTAGAGATGTATCTTACCATTTCTTAACTTGTCCAATTCTTCTGGAGATTTTATGAGTTTCTCTTCAAACTAGAAGCAGAAACAGTAAATGCATTCTTGTTAGTTCATTGTATTATAGACCTGTGACCTTGAATGGCCCCTATCTGGTGCATCATTTGGAGAATATAAGATTTCTTAGTTGGGCAGGGTACACAGAGGGGGCCTTTCATGGCCATTTGGAAATTTAAACCTGCTTTATCGAGAAGAATGCACGAGTCACAGCACACAGCTGCTCAATCTTCTAGTTCACTTCACCTGTACCTTGATATCACGAAGGTCTATGATTACCTCATGTTTTGAGAGGGGATGTCACTGGAGAAAACGCACTGAGCAGTTCTCCTAGTTATGGTGTTATCATATCTCAGGAAAGCCTGTGTCTCCAGACGAGATTGACCACAACCTTGTGTGTCCCCAGCATGGAGTATGCCATGGGCTAATAGCCAACAAAGATTCTGCCACCAAGGAGCCTCTGCTGTAATTTATATCACCCGACTTTTCAGGAACCCTGCTGAGGGTGAAATAGGTTGCCAGCTGTTGGACACTTTAACATTTGTAACTCTAATTTCCTCTTCTGAAGTACATGGGACACAATAGGGTAAAATCCTCAATTTAATAAGGGAATCAGAGTCCCACACTAACATTATTTTTAATTAAAACCTCTGGTTTCTGATGTGGTATTCTGGGTTCAATATCACCATTTTCATGTACTGGCTTCTTGACTTTGGACATGTTACCGAATTTCTGTGTCTGAGTATGCTAATCTAGGAAATGGGTATACTTATAGTACCTATGGTATGGGTTGATATCAAGATTAAATTACAAGGTCACATGAAACACTTAGAAAAGTAGCAGGTGTATAGTAACTGCTCATTAAATAGAAGTTATCTTTAGAATTTTGAGATATAGTTGGCTATTTCATTATATAATCCCTAAAAAAAATTAAATCAATCTAATACTGATGAAACTATACTTCATTCTTGATCTACATCCAGTAACTTAAAGCTTGGAGTAAATTACACCTTGTTCTGAGACAAGCCACTTTGGTGGAAATGGCAGCCAGCAACGAGGATGTCTCAGTCTGATCAGAAGGTATGAGTGGATGCAGGTATTTAATATAAATATGAAAATCAGTTATTACATAATGATGGAGTTGACTTAAATAGGCAGAATCCATCAAACAAAAAGTCTCATCAAAGGTTATTAAGACTTTCTGGATTTCAATGTTGATATGATCTGGTTCCAGTCTTGACTCTACCTCAAATTATCTGTGTGATCTAGGAATTATCACTTAAAATCTTTAAGCCATAGATTCCCTACCTGCAAAATGAGAATAGAATATTTTCTTAAATGGAGTATTCCACTGTTTCAAAATGCACGATACAGGGCTTGACCAATTATATAAAGTAATAAATAGTAGTGGTGTTTGCAGTGGCTAATTATACTTTAATGGAGTTCTTTATGATGAAAGGTTAGGAATTTGGGAGTTTCTAGCTTGCTCCATGGAACGGAGTTTGTTGTGGATCTATGCTCACACTGGACGTGCCAGAAATTAGTAAAGCATCCAGTTCAGCACAAACCTAAGGAACGGTGGGCGGTCCTGGCAGGAGGGTGGCTGAGCTGAGGTGGGGCTGGCAAGTGGGATGTGCTTGTGAGGCTGAGGGCTGGGTTGTGATCATCAGCCTTAGGGCGCTGAGACCCCAGAAGCCTCAGCAAGGTGTGCAGTCAGCCCCGCCCCCGTCTTCAGTCAGGCTGGATGGAGAGCAGGGTCCTGGGTTGCTCCCAGCCTGGCCCCTTTCTCCCTCCTGGTGAACTCTTCCTGCCCAGGCTCTGAACACATCCCTGAGCTGCAGAGCTGATGTCTGGGTGACAGTGAGACTGGGTATTCATTTGCACAAAGAAAACAACCTGGAATGGCAGTGCGTGGATTTCTTGTGTGCTTGTTTCTCCTAGGTTTGAGAAAAGTGAGGCTAAAGTCCCAAGCCCTCGTGAAGCAATTGAGAAAGTGCCATCCCAAAGCTCAGGTCCACACGGCGCTGGGAGGCTGAAGGGGAGCGCTAGAAGTTCCCTTCACAGGGCGCCGCCTCACCTGAAACCCTTCTTTTCTGCTGCCACCCGAGGGACAAGATCTTCTGAGTCTGTCCATGACTCAGGAAAACCCTCAGGCAGTAACTAAGGGGCTCTGGTCTGCACTGGGAAGTGTTTTTCTCAATGACACCTCTAGAGGGCAGCACTCAGCGGAGTCCAACAGACACCTCCCAGCATTTCCTGCTCAGACCCCGGGAGATGGCCTGGTAGCACTGGGGAATGCTTGGGTGTGCTCCTAGAAGCCTCCACCCCTCATTTTAACCACGTGTTTACTTGTCTGCATCCTCATAGATTTGTAGGCTCCCCAGGGCAGGTACTGTGTCTGTCTTGTTCACTGTCTCCATGACCTAGTACAGAACCTGGAATTAATAAGTGCTCAACCAAATAATTGCTGTGAATGTAGTCAATCTTTAAGAGGTAGTTCGTTACAATCCACTCTCTTCTGCCTCTCATTTGTAGTTTGCATTTTACCTCTAATTACAACCATTTTTAATATTATGCATTTTTATTGTTTTATTGTGGAAATTGTGACCAGGAATAAAAGTAAACCAAAAAACATAATGATTCTACTTATACTTCTCACTTAGAATCAATAATTATCAACCAAAACCAATGTAGGTTTACTTCTTCTCTTGTAATAATTTCAAGGAAATCCCAAATCCATATGATTAATCCTTAATTACTTCCATGTGTTTTCCTAAAACATATTAACTATTCTGAAGGTGGCCATAGTACATTATCACACATGAAATATTAACAATAATTCTTTCATGTCATCAAATATTCAATCAATATTCATGTTTCTAAATGTTGTGTAAATGCCATCAGTTATTTTTTACAGTTTGTTTAAATTCTAATCCACTTAAATTCTACACTTTGTGATTAGTTTCTTAAATGTATTTTACTATTTAGGCTCTTAGATGAGAAGAAATTTTAACAATTTCTAGGTCAAATCTGTTCATCTTTTTCTTAATGACATCCATTTTTATTTAAACCACAATGCTTCAGTAAGTAATCATCTCATAGTTTCTGTGGGAGAAGTATGGGATAATGTGCTTTTAAATCCAGCTTCAGATCACCTAACTCAGAACCTACCTCTACTCCAGCTGCAGCCAGGAGCCACCGGATGGGCTCCATTCTGCCCCGTGCATTGAAGTAGTGGAGCTTGGGCTTCTCCGCCATGATAGCAGTCTTGTGGAGGTTTCTCTAAGCCTGCATGAATGAATGAATGAATAATGGAAACCATAGAATCAAAAATGTGCTTTAGGATGTATGGTTGAGAACCACCCGCAATGCTGAAGAAGCATCTGCCTTCTTCATGCCTGGGGTGAAGGAGTTCCTGGAATGTTTTCTTGGCCCAAATTGTTACCCATCAGCAGCCACCCTCAGATTCCAGCAAACTCCAGTCTCACATGCCCATTGGTTAAATGTACCATTCTCACCATGCTAAGAGGTGAGAGTATGTGGTAATAATACATGTATAGAAGTTAATGGAAAGAGGAAGAATTCAAGAACTAATATTTATTGAAAACTTCCTAATGATCCTTCCTCAATGCTCGTCGCTTTCAGTATTTTATATCTTTAACCCTTCTTATAGTCCCATGAAATAGTGGTTATCTCCATTTTTTAGTTAATGAAATGGAACATCAGAGAAATGCAGTGTTCACAGTCACACTCCAGTTGGTGATGGACATGAATATCTACACCCAGGACTAAAATGAAGGCACACCCAGAAGCCACCCAGGTGAAGGCCCTAGGAACTCGTGAACTGGCCATGAAACCAGAGGATGTCACTGACAGGGAGGACCACAGGATGTCACTGACAGGGAGGAAGCTAAGTCACTCTTCAGCTCTTTGGCTGTGAGACTGCATTTAATCAAAAGCAGAAATTAGGCCTCAGACTTGTTTCACTGTAGCTAGATGATCCAAATTCTTGCAACAGACAGAGAATGCTAGTCCCTTGCTTCTTTTGGCATTCTGTATTCTAAGTCTGTGGGGTGCATTTTGTTTTATAACCTGGAAAAAGAGATGTTGCTGCATTAACTTTGCAAGATATGGAAGGTGCTAGCATTTGTTCAATGTCAGTCATGCACTGGTCATTCTTCTAAACTTCTCTTCATTTTATCCTACAAAAATCACCTAAGATGAATGTGGTTGTTATTCTTATTTTACAGTTGGGGATCCTGAAGTTTTTAAAGTAAGTTGCTCAGAGTAAGTAGTGGATCTGGGATTCAGATTCACTGCTCTTAAAAACCAAATACTGAGTCTTATTTTCTATGCTAGTGTTTCTCAAATATGCATGGTAATCTTTCAGCAGATTGTGAAATCCCACTACTTTAAAACATAAAATAGAAAAGAATAGAAAATATCAGTGAGCATGACATGTTGACAGATAAGTAATGTTTCATGAGTTTTTAGTTTCAGTTATTTGTATGTTGTGTGTATGGTGGTTTGCATGTGTGCATGCTCACTCGGTCACTGTAAATGCTTAGAGATAAATGTATTGAGGCTCAGCAGTGAAGTTTGATAGCCCTTGCTCTATGCCAGGCTGCTTGGGAGGTGGAACACAGCAGAGCATCAGAGAATGGAAACCAGTGGCTGCAGGGACGAAGGCAACTAACTGTATCATGAATGTGAATGGAAACACGGAGGACTCGTTGAAAGCAGGAGTTCCATTGCCAGCACTTAGGAACAGTTGCATTTTCTCTCCAAACGCCCAGCTCTGTTATTAAACATTAAGATTCTTCTTGCAACATTTTATGGCTGTTGAGTTTGGAAAAAAATGTACTTGCCTTTAACAACCAATGTATTTCTTTCTTTTTTTTTTTTTAAGATGGAATTTTGCTCTTTTTGCTCAGGCTGGAGTGCAATGGCGTGACCTCAGCTCACTGCAACCTCAGCCTCCCAGGTTCAAGTAATTCTGCCTCAGCCTCCCAAGTAGCTGGGATTACAAGCACGTGCCACCACACCCGGCTAATTTTGTATTTTGTGTAGAGACAGGGTTTCAGCATGTTGGCTAGGCTCGTCTCGAACGCTTGACCTCTGGTGATTCGCTTTCTTCAGCCTCCCAAAATGCTGGGATTACAGGCATGAGCCACCGCACCTGGCCTCAACTAATTTCTGAAAAAGTGTGTATGACTTAAATTTAGGCATCAAAATCTTTTCAATGTCTACATTTTAAAATACGGGAGTCAGTAGTTTGACCTTTGGAAAGTAAAGAATTCTTTGAAATTGTACTGAATCAGCTCACTTGTTTTGCAATTAGGTATTTTGACATGGTACTTTCCTAACCTGGGAAATGGAAGTAGCATGATTCAGCAGAATAAAAGGGAGAGTGAAGTTCACACAGAGAGTGGGGTGTGCTCCCTTAGTTACTGACTGAGGATCAGGTTTCAAAAGGAAATAAATGTTTACCTTGCATAACATTTTATCACACCACTCCTGCTAATAACTACTGTTTTACCTTCTCAATATGAGGGTTACCATAGGTCATGCTAAGACTTGGGCAAATGTTACTGTTGAGCTTTGTTGGGTGAACCGAAAATGAGAAACAGAGAGCTCAAGGATTCGCCCCGGGTCGTACAAACATACTGCTCATTTGTGGTCAGTATCTAGGGAGTGTGTCTACCTTCTGCAACAGCCCTGGGAAATGGCTCCTAATATCCAAATTAAAGGTGGGCACACTGAGTTCAGAGAGCTGCAGCACCTGTCCCACGCTGCACACTTGGCGCGTGCTGGGTCAGCCTGAACTCCTTCTGATCGCAGGTCCAGAGCTTTTCCACTCAAGCCTGTAAGCTGGCTCTGCTCCTGTCTGAGAAATTGTTTTACATTTTTCTATTCAGAGTCCATTAGCCAACTAAATGTTGGAAAATGAGGGTGAGAGGAACACATCTAATTCCTGAGTTCTTTCTGTTAGCAACTTTACAGGAGCTTGCTTGGAAGCAAAAATTAATAAAAGTGTGCCTTTCTCTACTTTGACAACCTAAACACCAGAGTGAGCTGAGGACTAGTATAACTATATTTCCATCCATTTAAAAAATGGGTTTGTTTTGAAAGGAATATAAGCTATGATAATTCCAGGAGGAAATTAAAGAAGTTACAGCTCTGAGGTGGTCCCAATTACTCTGTTTCTTATCAAAGAGAAGGGAGAATGAGATAAACCATGACTCTTTCCATTATGAGGTACATAAACACAGTAGGTTGTTTAATCTCTGAGCGTCAATTTTCTGTTCTTAGAATAGAGATAGTTATTTCTAATTTTGAGGGTTGTTGAGAAAGTTAAATGAGATAATGTACAAAAAATTCGTAGTAGGAGCTTAGCAATGGGTGTTGGCTCTTGTCCCAGAGCTTGGCAGATGGGTGAGTCTCTGGACACAGTGAGGAGCACATGAAACCTCTTTCTTTGATCTATCTATCCATCAGTTATTTTATCTATGAACAATCTCTGTATAGGTATCTATTTATAATCTCTGTCTACCCATCCACATATGTATTATTTTATCTATCATTCTATGCATCTATCTATCTATAATCTGTCTGTCTCTTCATCATCTATTATCTGTCTTGTATCCATCTCTCTATCTCTTTATATTGTGTCCATAGAACTCTAATAGAAATAAGATTTTATATGAATCCAGACTTGTATTAAACCTGTCATATGATGGCTCTCTGTCTCTCTCTCTCTCTCTTTGCTTTTTAGCTCTTGTACAGAGATTAATGATATTCACTAATCAGTCCACCTGGATTAACAAGAAATTTTCACTGACTTTCCAAGCAGTGGGGCACATCAGTAACACAGCCTTGCTGAGCCGCATGAAGTTATGTAGGGAGAGGGGGCTACAAATCAGATAGGTAGAGGCCAGGGATGCCTAGAAACTTCCTAGGGTGGGCAGGACATCTCTCCATTCAAAGAATTACACAGTTCAAAGCACATCCACAGTCAGAGATTCTTTCTTAGCTATTCTCTAATTTGCCATGAGTTGATAGAACTCCAGAGACAGAATATGACTTGTTGTCAAGCTAATTAGTGGCAAAGTCCCAACTAGAATCTAGTTCTCCTGACATTCAAACTAATTTATTCTAATTATAACAAACCTTAGTTTTGAATTTTCACAGACAATATAATATTACAGTGTCACAATCTACAACAATTGTGTGTTGACTACTTCTATAGAGAAATTAATTTTCACATATATTGCCACTTCTTCGGGCACTGACTGTTTAAAATACTACCATTTCTTTTTTCTCCTCATGTCATTGTTTCCCATACCATTAAATTCTGAGGCCCTGGTTTTCTAAAGTCTTCATTTTTACATTTCTCTAAAGATGTATCCAACAGAAAAGAAATAAACAGTTCTTGAACTACCACCAAAACACACCAAGACGGCATGATACGAGTAAAAACAGAATTTTTCTTGTGCTAAGAACACATATTAGCATATGTGTTTTCTAGGAGGCTAGAGAGGAGGGTGTAAGGCAGTGTAGGAATATTTGTAAGATCAGTACTTACTTTGTTAAACGCTGTGCACCTTCGTGGCTTGGCTCGACAACTGAATTCCAGGTCCTAATGTATTTATAAGCTCTTTGTTCCTTTTAATAGTTCCCTCCCACTGAAAGGAGAAGGATCAAATTAGAGAAAAGCCAGTCCCACACCCATTACATGGCCAAAGGGCCACCTACTGGATTCTAAGACATGAGGCAAGTGATCTGCTTATCAGAGGATAACTGGTTAATATGTTCCTTTTCAAGGTTGGCAATTAAAGTTTAAACAATACATTTCACCCGGATTTTGCTCTCTTTGCAAGTCAGCGGAAACTTGGCTTTTTACGTTTTTTTTTTTCATGCGTTGGATGCAAGGATTAGGGCAACTGAAAAACCTCTAATGTGAGCATAGCTGAGAGGGAATGTCTCTGAAGGGTAAGCTGATGGCACTCTTTTCTTACTGGGTTGCCAAATAAACTACAGGACATCCACATAAATGTGACTCTCAGGCAAACAATCAATAACATTTTAGTGATAACTATGTTCTAAACATGGTATGAAACATGATTATACTGAAATATTATTTATTATTTATCTGAAATTCACATTTAGATGAGTATCCTGTATTTTACTGCCAAATCCAGAAACCCTATTTGTATATGCTTTCCTCTTTGCGTCACTCAAATTGCCTGTAATATTACAAATCTGAAAGTACCCATCACCCGGATTCATCAATTGCAAATCATTTTTCTTCATCCCTACCATGTAGGGGGTTATGTCAGCTCCCAAGAAAGATAGGTCCATATAGAAATCCCTAGATCCTGTGAGTGTGTTCTTATTTGGAAAAAGGCTCTTTGCAGAGCAGCTGTCATGACGTAAGAGAACTTGAGATGGGGTCATCTTGGTATATCTGGATAGGCTCTGAATCCAATGACAACTGTCCTCACAGCGGAGAGAAAACACAACACACAGAGGGTGAGGTGCTGGAAGACAGAAGCAGAAATCAGAGTGATACGGCCATGATCCAGGAAAACCCAGAAATGTCAACAGCCCCCCAGAAGCTAGAAGATGCAGGGAAGGATTCCTGGAAATCGCTCCTAATCCAAGCACTCTGGCACATTGACACACCAGGGAAAAATGATTTTGCATTCAGTTACTTGTATGTAATTCACAGATACCATCTGGATCTTGGCAGCCCAGGACCGAGTGGCATTGAGGGAACTGAGGGAAGGCTCATGCTTGGGGTCCCGAAGAGCCTTAAGGAGCAGTGAGGATGAGCCTGGAGCACACGCACTGTGAGGGTCAGCGGGGTGGCCTGAGAGCAGAGGGCGGGTCTGCCTGCTCTTCAGTATTTCCTCACCTCCCAGAACACTGAGGAAGCCACAGCAGACAGAATGGTTGTTTGCAAATGCATAAGAAAAAATGTTTTCATCAGAAATACTTGGATGTCAGGGAAAAGTAGAAAATTTCATTTTGCCATTACCCAGAATGGTAACTCTTTTCTTGTGCAGGATGTCAGAAGTAAATTTTATACCTGACTTTTTTTTTTTTTAATTTCTATGCTTATATGACAAGTGTTACAGGGCAATTCTTGAAAAAGTCAAACAAACCACATAATCTACATTTTGTTTTTTTACTAAACTTTTAATTCCAAGAAAATTTAGGGAGAGATTGGAAATCTGATTTCATATCAGATCCTAGCGAAAAGAAATCAATTTTAACTAAATCTGGTCATAGGCATTTTACTGTGTAATTAGCATATAATTTTAAAAAGGTTTATTGACTTCACAATAGCCACAGTCAACATTTAGATAGAACAATTTAGTGTTGCCAAACTTGAGAATATTGGTCTTGCATGTTCTTGGTATCCATGTCTGCTTTATCAAACCTTGAAAATCTTCCTTGCTTCTTCTAAACCTTTTGCATCTATGGGATGCTTCCTCGGGCTGCCAGGTTGCAGAAACTTCTTCACTGAAGGGAGGTTGCTGATTCTGGTTTTTAGGACCTGCAATGCACAGAGCACAGCTTCAGAGTGAAGTCAAGGGCTGACACCACCATTAACACAACCCAGGGAATCTAAGCCCCCCTACACAAAGACAAACCGAGGCCCCTCCGTTAGCACCAGCATGGAGGCAGAAACAGACACCCAGTGAGAAATGAAGAGAAGAGCAAGAACATGTAGCTCGCTAGCATTTTCCCAAACAATGTCTTTAAGACTTTATTCAGTTCAGTCTTCCTACCCTCTTTCTTATACATTAATCTGTAGGCTTATGGCTCTTGTACAAGACAAGAAAGAACAATGAGGCTGTGGATATCAGCACAGATCAGTCTCTAAGCAGAAGAAGTGAAGATATGGGAAAATTGCGTTAGAAATGAAAATCAAAAGTGTTAAAGAATGGGGCCACTTTTTCCCATAGAGAGATACAGGGTTGGGGCGGTGTGCTGGGAGAGCTGTGCAGAGAGGAACTCAATTATCTGACAGCAGGAGCCAGAGACCCAGGAAGGAACCAGATGGAAAGGGCCCCGCTCAGACACATTTGGTGTGGGAAGAGAAGGGCATATTGGAATAAAGGGCATCACAGTGAACTCAGGAACATAAACCACAGTGGAATAGATGGATGAGGAGAGATGCTAGGCCCTGGGCCCTTGGCATTATAAAAGGCAAAATATTCTTCTTGGGGTAGCATGCACATCGAATTTCCTTGGCATAACAAGAAGGCATTTCCATGACTCAGAATCAGGAACTGGAAGCTCATTTTGGACACCTGGGGCACACTGAAGACCTGGAGAAGGCTGGAGTCAAAATGGGACCAGTCCAAGGGCCCAGATACTAGATCCCAAGATGGGAGATAAGGGGCTTCCTCTTGAGGACTGGGAAATAGTTCACCTTCAGCCCAGGGAAGTTGGAGATGAGGCTGGGATCAAGCTCTTCCACGTGATATCGAAGTTCTACCAGGTGAATGTCAGCCCGGCTCAGCTTACTGCCAATGAGGTAGTCTTGTCCGTGGCTCTTTAACACCTGGAGAATTCAAGGAATCAGAACAGGAACACATGTGCAGTCAGGCTGAGGCCCCTGCTTCTCCCTGAGTTTGTCCAGCTGGACTCTCCCTCTCCCACCTCTGCTGCCTCACTGGGCAGGTGCGAAGATCCAGACCTTTCTGCCTGTTCCCTGATTCGGTGAGAGAGTGAGAAGTGTGGCTCTGCTCACTCCTTGGTTGGAGCCCAGGCTCCTATTTTCTCCTCATTCCACATCACTGTGGCATCCACACCATCCACCCAGTTTGCGTCTTCCACATGGGCCAGGGGCTTCTCCCCTGCTACCACATGTTCTGTCTGCCCCAGGCCCTACCGTGTGTCGCCCTGGCGTTCAGTGGTTCTACACTCTACATCTCTCTCCAGTCTCGCTTGGGCAGCCGCTCCACCTTCCTGACAGCAGTCTTCCCCCAGGAGTGGACTATTTCAGAATCCTCATTTCTCCTCGTCTGCTCTCCTCGTTTCCTGCTCTGGGATCTGAAGTAAACCTGGGTGAACTTGAATTCATCCTCTTTCTTGCCATGTTGGTTCTCACTGCTTTCACTGTGTTATAATCTGCATGCCACTGTGTCCCGGGGTGAATTGCAAAGATGTCTGCAACTTACTCTGAAATGAAAAAAAAAAAATGATGTGTTTGATTGTGGCAGACAGGGATGGAGTCACTGACACGTAATAAAGCAAAGAGAAAATGTTAATTTTGTTCTTTAGATCCTTGGTGTATACATGTTAATAAAACATTTCTTTGAACTACACTAGATGCATAATTTTTTCATAATAAAATCTTTGAGTGATATGTGCTATTTATTAAAATATCTCAGTATATTGACGTCATAAATAATAAAAACAGAAAACTTATGGCACCATTGATTTAAGATAATATTTTGGCAAATACACTTTGAGACTATGTACACATAAGGAAGTATGGATAATTACTTGGTACACAAATAAAACACAACTTCAATGTTATATTTTAATATACATTATTCAAATCCACATATCGTGGGCTCTTTGGTAGAACTTGTACAATTCTGATTCCAGTCTATTTTTATATCACACCTTGAGAGTCAGATGCTCCATTACCATCAAGGAAGGCTTTTTGAAGTGAAGGTCGATGCCCCACAAATGCACAGGCATGATTTTTCTGTCGCCTTGTGCCATGGACTGAATGTTTATGTTTCCAAAAAATTCATATGTTGAGATTCTGACCCCCCATGTGATGCAGTTAGTAGGTGGGGCCTTCAGGAGATGATTAAATCATGTGAGCTCTCATGAATGACATTTGTCCCCTTATAAAAGGGACCTTAGAGAGCTCCCTTGGCTTGTTTGCCATGTGAGGACACAGCTGGAGATCGGCTGTCTAGGAACCAAGGAACAGGTGCTCCCCAGACACTGAATCTGCTGGCACATTGATCTTGTACTTCCCAGCCTACAGAGCTGTGACATATAAGCATCTGTTCTTCAAGCTACCCAGTCTATGGGATTTTTGTCATAGCAGCCAAACTGCTAAGAAACCCTCCAAACTCTTAGTGCCCTTAAAGACTGAACAGCTTCTATCATGACCTTGACAACAGTCAAATCGCCAGCATTTGGTCAGTAACTGCCAGCTT
>PVKP010037104.1:0-21910 GCA_004027715.1 Plecturocebus donacophilus | reverse complement strand
TTCTGTTTCTTAGTTTTCCTTTGGCGGACGCCGGTTCCCCTCTTCCCGGGTTCGCTGCGCCCGCTGTGAAACTCTCCGTCCTCAGCGCTTCCAATTGCTGTTTTCCTTGTGGGGATGGGACCAGCCGAGCCCGTCCGTCCCGTATACTCCGCACCGGGAAGCGCCGTGCTGGGTGCCGGCAAAACAGCCGCGCCGGCCAGAAGAGTCGCGCCGGCGACTCGCGTGGCTTCTCCGCCGGGAATCTCCCGGTCTGTGGGCAACAAAAACTCGTCGGAAAGTGCGGCGTCCACTGGTTCTCTGCGCTTTCACTGGGAGCTACATTCCTGAGCTGTTGCTAGTCGGCCATCTTGGATCTCTCCCCCTCGTCCTTCTATTTAATCTCTTTTGATCAGTGGTAGAGTTCTAATTTATTTATTGTGGAATAGAAGAGGGTACAGGAAGAATTATTCTATTGTGAGACAGAGATTTTTATATTTTAAAGAAGAAATAACAATGACATTAGTCTTAAATTGTATTATTCTTTCGAAGTTTTGCCAAGTCACTGAAGTCATTTCTCTACAATTGTATTTGAAACGCTACTATTGCTCATCTAGGGAGGATTTCCCAGGCAAAGAAATGCTGTCATACTTTTAGGCAGATATCATGTTATAGAACCTTATGGAAATAAGTTATAATTCCAGTGGAATTTTATATAGGGCTTGGATTCTTATGACATCAGGAAATTGGATGATTACATCAAAAACGTTTTTTACCTTCTTGGTCATTGTTTCCAGTATGTAAAGGAATGACCCTCCCACATGTCACTGCTGTTGTATATTGAGTAATCCAAGGAATGATGTGTTTGTTAACACCTTAGAAGGATACTTTTATTTTATTTACCCCAGGTCTTTGTTTTAAGGGATTATCTTCCTAAAAATTCTCATTCCTTTCATTTGTAGGGTCACTTCCTACATATTAGGCCAAAGAAGCTGAAGCATTTTGATCAATCCCTTGGCCAGAAATTTATATATTCAAGATGTACTGCTGCTTTGGAACCTTCTGTAGCTAAAGCTACCTTGACCTTGACTCTAGGCATATTTATTTGCACATTTTAAAATGACCTCTATCCTCTCCTGTTTGGCCATTATGGAGGAATTTTAAATTTTGTGTAGGACAAGTAATCAAACACTTTGCTTCCTGGCTTTATCTCCAGCAGCTGAAACCAGTAATATTGAATGTTGTCTGAGCTTCTTGGTTCAAGGCTCTGAACCAAGATTCCTGAGTTTTGTATTTATAAAAGGAAATAATTGATAAAAAAAAAAAACCTTTATATGTCTAAATTACATGGGACAGAGTTCTGTTGCTTGTGCAAGTAGTTATCTCCTGGAGGTCAATGTGAACCCTAGACAAATAACAACTGCCATTTTATTCAGTATGTATTCATCTAAAAGCACTGTAGCAATCACTTTGCATACAGTTACAAATTAATCCTTACAGCAACTCTATAAGGTAGTCATAATTAGCCTCCTTTTACAAACAGAAGGACTGAGGGTCAGAAACGCTAAGTAAGTTGCCTGAAGATAAACAGCTAAAACATTAATAAATTGCAGAGCTGGTCCCAATCCATCTCAATCTATATTAAAATCTGCATTCTTTACTTTGCCACAGTCTATTGACTGAAACATAGAAGAAAAAAATAATAATGTTCCTGTTGTCATTCCTTCTCTTTCTGGTTGCAGTCTTAGTTATGAAAGTATAACCCAGATGATTTGACTTACGCAAGTTATAAAACAATATATAATATAAAATAATTTATATTTACACATTGCAATATTTGTCTATGGTTGCTGGCAAATGATGTTACATTGCCATTATTACAAATGGAATAAATTCCATTTTCCACTGCTTTTTCTTCAAGATCAAGTGCCAGAATAAAAAAAAAAATTTAGCACTAGTATAGTTTCATAATTTATCCAGTAATAATGACAATTTGAGGTGTGACATTCTATTTAAAATGGCAGATGTTAATACAAAAATTATTAATGGCGTATATGTTAGATTATTAATACTGAGGGTCTGGAATTTCACCCTGTCTCCCCACCCAGCTTCTCCAGGGCTATTTCCACCCTGAGTCAGAGCCCTCCCAGAAACTGTTCACCCAGCCCTTGGCAGAGGCCAAGAATAGCATCAGGATCTTCAGGAACAATGAAAGGAGACCAAGGAACAGCTATGTGGAGGTCATCCAATGAACCTTATCAGTGGGATTTTCAGATGTTGATGTGACTCACAGTTTTAAATAGAATCAAATTGGCAAGATCCTACCACATTCCTATTTTATGTACTAGTGCATACCATATATTCGCTAGTATTCACTAGTTTAGTTTTTCTATGCAGCCTTTTATATATGCCTCATCACGTTATGGCCAGTGATTTTTTTATCCCTTCTATCATGTGACTTCTCAGAATCCCCTTACTGCTGGCTTCATAGTTCATTCCTTTCCCCGCAGGCTCATTTGGGTAGACTAGCTGCTGAATAGATCAGTATCATATAGTATCTAAGCGAATGCAGAAGGCATATTAGGCATTACTGAACAGTTTTGCTTTCTCACGGGCAAAAACAGTCAAGACTGTGCCTCTCCTCATGCAACTTTAACATGTACTTGACTTTTAAGTATGCCATTTAGGAAGCTTTCTTTTTGCTGTGAATCCTAACTACTTAGAATTATACTTAATTTTCCAGGACTACAGATGAAAAAAGAGCTTAAGAAGCTAGTTTACTAATGTAATCCATAACTTTGCTAACCTGAGTTAACAAACGTTCAAAAAGCTATTACATTTATTCCTTTTTTCTGAAAGGGATATTTCTGACATATTCAAAGTCTGGAAGACATTTATAACGAATGCTGAGATCAGGCAGAATTCCATGCAAGGAGATAATTATGATCTTTTAGTAAAGAGATCTGTTAATTTTGTTTGCTGTTCCCTGACGGAGACATGACCTTTTCAGCTTCAGAAAATGTTAAATCTCTCTCTTTTTCTACTTCTCAGCTTCTTTGTCTCAGATACATACTAATAAAAATGCAAATTCATTTTACACTTATTTCGTGCTAGGTATGGAATACAACTAGAAAGTTTTAAGCATATGTGCAGCTTTCAAAAACTATTGCTACATTTTTGGGGTCATTTAAAAACTATAAAGTACCTGAGTTCAGCTTGTTGAATGATCTGCTTCAAATTGTAAACACCATGAGAACATTTCAATAATAATTTTATAGGAGAACTAATTTGAATGCTTCTCATATTCTCGAAAAAGGTGGCCTGGAAAGGATCTCTGCAAACAATATTTAGTTGGAATTGTCTTAATTGAAAGCAAACTTGCATGTAGAAATCACCTGTGCCACACTCAAAGTGGCCCGGCTCTGCTTGTGTAAGACCTTTTAAATGGTATTGCAAAAGTGACACAATAAAATTAAAATTTGATAAAAGTGTTAATGGAATGGAATATTCTCATTAAATTAGATGTTTTAGGTAAGTCATACTGAAGCAGAAAGCTTTTTGTTGTGATTATTATTGAAAACCTTACAAAAAATCAATGCATGCCCTTTTTCAGTAAATAGAGTATTGTGATTACAACTGATGTCAACTTTGGCAGGGGCCACAAACTCAAACAGCTCCAGGGCCAGGTAAGAGAGATGAGCAAGTGACATAGGCCAAGGAAAGCACATCCAAGAGCATATCGTGCCTTTAGGAAAGGCCTCCAAATGTCTGCTATGAAGCAGTCTTTTGGTGAAAACTGTCTTTTCTTGAGCAGACCTATGGTGTTTGTCTCTTCATGTTCATTTAACACCATTCAACATTCCACTGAAATGTAGATATTGCTTTACTTCTATTTTATAAATGAGGAGGAAAAGAGGTGCTAAAGGGATCAGAATCTTGTCTGGAGTCACACACCCCTACATAGCAGTGCCCATAGTAGACACTAAGCTTTGTGACATGAACCACTAGTCATCATTGGTCTTAATAATTACAGAATGATAAGTGAAAGAAAGGCTTTACACAAGTTAACCTATTTAATTTTCACCATCTGAATGGTAGATACTAGTTTTTATACCTGCTTTATACCTATGGAAACTGGATTCCAGAAAGGTTCAGACAGCTGCCCAGTGTCACATATCTAGTAATTGCAGAGCCAGCAGTTGACGCCCAGGTGATCTGTCTCCAGAGCCTCTGCTGGTGGTGTGGTTCTCAGCTGCAGCGATTTTACCCTCCAGAGGAGATTTTCATGTCCCAAGACATTTTGGCTGTCATAACTAGGGAAAGAGGGTGCTACTGGCAACTACTGGGTAGAGAGCAGGGTCCTGTTAAACATCCGACAATGCACAGGACAGCCCCTTTGTCAAATAAAAAAATATATCCAGCCCAAACTGTCAATAGCACCGTTCTTGAGAAACCCTGGTCGGTGCAGTTATCATGGTAAAACTACACAGATAAAAGATTAACTATCGAGACAGATGTTGACTGACACGTCATTTAAAGTTTCATCTCTAAATAAATCTCTGCTATTTGACTATTTCTATGCTATTTGCCTCTTTCCTCTAAAAAATCATGCAGATAATTGGGGTTGTTATTTATTTGAGTTATTTGGTTTTTATAACTTATTACAATATTCCATATTAAAATTCTATATTCTATTCTAAAAATTTATATTTTGAATCTCACTTGTATAAAGAGAAACTCAAATGCTTTTCAATCCATCTAGATATGCACATTATTAAAATTCTATCATACATCCATACACAGTTATCGCTACCCAAAATTGCTCCCAAAGAATCTTTCTTACCTTTTTTTTCCTTCTGACGTTTATAAGTTACTTCCCACAGCCTTAATTACTTAGCAGCTGTCTTGGCATATTGCTTTCCTTTTCCCTTTTACCCCTGACATGCTTGTTATCTCTACTAATTATTTTCAGAGTTAACAGAAACAATATGGAATGGGTTAGACAGAGAGGGAGTTGGAGTTCAGGAGCAGTGAAATCACCAGAACAGGAGAGTTGGCTGAGAGGGAGTGTGTCTCCTGCTAGTGAAGTAAAAGACATAAGAGATAAAATACTTTTTTGAAGATAGGTTGTTTCATGAAGGAAAGGGGAAGGGGCTTAGGCAATGGCCATTAGTCCACAGGTCTCCTGTCAACAGTGGTTTATTCAAACATCTGTTACACATTTGTAATTTAAAAAAATCTGCCTTGAGGTACTTGGAATTTTATTTTAAAAGAGATATCTCTCTACGATTCAAAAAAATCTGTTTTTGTAAGCTTGAAAAATCAACTTATCTTCTTAATAAGCTTCTGACCAAACTAGAACTTTCTAGATTTAAATGTTGTATACATTTGGTCAAAGTGACTTCCTGTTTTTGCAGAGGGGAAGAGATTAAGAAGTCTTCAAAACCTGGTTATATCTTAGAGTGTCATTTAAATATTGATTTTATGTGAGTTAAGGAAAAGCTGGTTAAAAACATGGATTACATTTTCCTTGAAATACAAATGTTTCTAAAAACTAAGAAGGGTGAATGGTTGGCAAGATGTGACTATCTTTCGTCAAAGCAAAAATACTTGAAAAGTAGTTGGTACCATTTAAAAACATTTCCAATACAGCTAGATTTACCTTGCCTCTAACTTGTTCTCTTTATTCACTAGCATTATGCAAACTGTCATAAATATATTTTAAGATTATGTTTTTTATTAGGAACAACGAATAAGAATTTAGCTGGCAGAATTTGGATTTTTGCAGCTTTTTTCAATTACTTTAAAATTATATTCTTAAGAATTGCTGTGAGAAAACTTTTCTTACGCAGACCCATGTGTTAATTCTTTTTAAGCTTCTTCATAAGTTGGTTTCTTATCACATATGTAAAGGCAACTCATGAAAATTTGATTTGTTTCTATCACAACAATTATAGATGATAGAGAAATAAAGTGTTGTTACTTAGAACTTACATTGTAAGTGAAACGAGTTAATTTAGCTCTTTTACCAAGTTCACATAGTTGCCACAAAACAGAAATGTTTACCAAGATAGTTTAACCAGATTTTCCCTTAAATAAAACACAGTTAATATTGGGGAGTTCAGTGGGAAACAAAAACTGTGGAGTAATTTGAACTTAAATGTTATGATACTAATTGGGCTCAGTTACATACTAATCTTTGCCTTATGTCAAAAGGCACCGATGAATGAGGAGAAACCACCTGTGAACTTTTACATCATCTCTCTGTTAGGTATCTAGTTATAAACTTGTTGAGACAATCATTTTAATTTCTGGAAGACTATTTCTAGAAAAAAATACCAATAGTATATCTAACTATATAATTGTAGATGGCAATTTATGTAATCATCAGATTTCTCATGTTCTCTAAATTTTATTCTCATTTTCCTACTCTTCTCTAACTTTCTCATTACCACAAAGAATGGCACAGTTAGCACTACATAAATTTTGTTTGTCAAAATAAAGCAGGTATAAAAGATATCATACAACAAAAATATTGAATATAATGATAAATGGAGAAATCTGTAATCTGTACCTTGTATAAGCAGTTGGAAATAAGAATCAGAATTGCTATTAGTTTTGAGCACTTACTGCCTGCAAGAAAATACACTAAATAGTTCACATACTATTATCATCTTTTTAATCTTGCCAGCAATCATGGAAGGCAGGTATCATTCATGTGTTACCGAGAATGGAACTGAGAACTTTTGTTGTAAGGTGACAAATCTAGGACTTGAGTAGAGGATTTTCTGCTTCTAAAGAGAGTTTATACTATATCATGTTATAT
This sequence comes from Plecturocebus donacophilus, assembly GCA_004027715.1. NCBI lineage: Eukaryota > Metazoa > Chordata > Mammalia > Primates > Pitheciidae > Plecturocebus > Plecturocebus donacophilus. The sequence continues at coordinate 15,108 of PVKP010037104.1, read as the reverse complement.
ATCAAATGTGTATATATAGGTATATGTGGATATTTGAAGGTGTATGTGTATATCTATATTTATAGATATACACACATATATGCATATATATTTACAGTTCAATATTTGTTATTGAATTTCACCTTAGAATGTGATTGTCAGTAATGTGTCTCTATTTCTGAATATTAAATTCTCAGTCAGTTACATCACTTGGAGTCCAATGTTAATCTACAGAGATGCTGATCACTCTTTGTTAGTTATGTTGAATTCAGCTCTCTTCAACTTTTTAATTGACAGGTTTTTATGCGACTTTTGTATATAAAATATTTTAATACATGGATATTGATGTTATGTTTTTTAAAAATGTAAATGTCTCTAGTAAAACCATAACCCTTTCCAGGTACACTTTTATGTAAGTCATGCAGTTTTCTTCATAATAGATCTTTGAATATGCATAGAATGGAGCTGTGAAATTTCACTCCCTTCTTTATTTCATTATTCATTACAGGAACATCCCTCACTAGGCCAACTTTCAGAAAAATTAATAGACAACAACATTAATGTCATTTTTGCAGTTCAAGGACAACAATTTTATTGGTATAAGGTATGTTGACTCTGAAAATGTGAAAATTAAAATTTTTTCATTGGTAATTGAAATTAAGAGGTTTCTTTAGAGACACAGATAAGGACTCTGGAATTATTATACTTTGTACAATCTAAATTCTATATTGTGTTACTAAAGTATCATTTACAATGTCTTAACTTAGCATTTCAGCATAATTTCTATTTAGGTTTGTAACATCTAGAACTAAATCTGAGAATTGTATGTGATACACTTGAGGTCAGCCTGATGCTTAGGGTGGTCTCAAATGTGACAACAGTAGAGAAGACTAACCAGGCAAAAAGTAGTTCACAATCCATCTCTGCATCTTGCGTGTCCAGATTCCTTCTTATTTTGGTCCATGAGCATATCCTCATGATAGGTTAAAGCTGGAGAATATCAGCTTAACTCTCAGTAGCACTGACACACCCAGCATTGGTCTAGGTCATTCAATAATGGACCAAGAAGGGCCATTGAAGTGGCTGAGCCAGTCAAAGCCTTCACATCTGAGAATAATCTTGGTGGTGTCCAGAGTCCTTTGGACCAGATGAGACCCTCAAGCAAAATTAGCAGCTGTGTCACACTGGAGGTGCCACAGACCCCCCAGCATAGATTGTTTCTCTATGACCCTGCTATAGCTTTCTTTTCACAATCTTTAAGGCTCTGTTTTCCTAGAAACTCTCTTGTTTTCCTTTTCATGAAGCTATGGAACCCTAATTTTCATTGTGCATCTCTGTTCACTTGGTCTCCTTCATCTCCTTTCCTATCTTTGCTTCTACCATCTACTCCCTAATCGTACATCCCCCCTCAGTGGCCAGTCCCAGTGCCCTCTACTGATTTTTTAAAACTGCAGAGAAATTACATTTTCATTTGGCTTCAATAAATACTTGAACTCATTTGCATATGCCACAGCTGGTGTTCCTTCTACCAGTTTCCCTATCACCTCCCTACTTTATCCTCTGAAAGTACTACTTTAATCATACCACTTCTTCCCTTAGAAATCTATGGTGAAACTTTGCTTATTTCTTTATTCATTTTGTGTAAATTTATGGAGTGCAAGTGCAAGTTTGTTACAGGCATAGATTGTATAGTGGTGAAGTCAGGGCTTTTAGGGTATCTATCACTTGAATAGCACATATTGTACCCATTAAGTACCCATTAAGTGATTTCTTATCATCCACTCCCCATCCCAGGCCCTCATCCTTCTGAGTCTCCATTACCTATCATTCCACATCATGTATACACAGTATTTAGCTCCCAATTATAGGTGAGAACATGTGGTATTTTTCTTTCTGTATCTGACTTAGTGAAATTTTATTTAATTCCTTGTTTTCTCAAATTTATATACCATGGAACCACTTTTTAAGGTAACAACAAACTAACATCTGCAGAAGTAGGACTCTGGCCAAAGTTAACCAGCTCAAACCACTTTATTAACCACAGTAACACCTTCCACTGACTGGGCACTTAACTATTGTGAGGCATTGAGTTTGTAGACATTTATTAATCTAATCCTCTTAGCAACTCATAAAAATGAGGGCAGACATCTTAATATGCCCATTTTAAAGATGAGGAATCATATTTAGGGAGGTTAAATACTTGCCCAAGGGTTTCTAACAACCCAAATCCTGTGCTCTTAATGCTAAGCTTAGTTGACCTTGAAATACTGTGCAGCTTTTTACAGCTTTTGTGTCCTCTTTGCTGTTCCTCTAGCATTATTTCTTGATAGCATTATTGGCTTTAGCAGTTTCTTCCTTTCCTTTTAAAAATGTGCCACTAACTGAAAAACCATAAAACCAGGTTTATTATTAATTGAATTATGTGCAAAATCAGAATCAACTGACTCCAAAGCGTGGGAAGCTCCAGTGCATGCCCTTGTAGTCATCTCCTTTGACTGCCTAGAGAACTTTTTTATCAATCACCTTTCACCTGGGTTCCAACAACCTGATAACTGATCTCTGTAATCCATCCTCCATCTGGCTGCCAGGATGATCTATTGAAATCACAAGTGTGACCACAGTACTCTCTGAATAAAATGTTTCAGTGGTGCCCTCTGAATTAGAGGACCAAGTCTCTAAGTTGGCCCATGAAGCCATGTGGTCTCTGCTTGCCTTCTTGGCCTTATTGCCCCTCTGTTCCTTGCCTTGCAGGAATGCTTCTCATCCCTCCAGCCATGCTCCTAATCCTCCTGTGCACAAGCATTCAATCAGACTGTTTCTTTCCTCTGTGCCTTTTTTCTTGCTGCCTACCTTTGCTTCTCATGTCTGGAAGCCCTTCTCCCTCATTACTTTATTAACTCCTACTCATTCTTTAAGACATGGCTTATAAGTCACCTCCTCCAAGAGATAGTCCTTGGCAACCTTCCCCAGCTCTGAAATGCTTGCCAAGTATCCCTCTCATTACGGTCTGTGCATATCACTATTGTTTCTCATGTTCAAATGTACAGTGTTTAGTGAAATTGTCATTTATATACTATGAGATTCTTAAGGGTAGAACTATGTGACCTGGTGATTTAGTATCTCCAAAGTGGTATACAGTAGGAGCTCAATAAAAGTCTAATAAATGAATTTTTTGAATCTATAAATGATAGAGTTTTCCCTGTGACTTGAGATACCAAATTATTAGTGTCTAAGTAATGGCTGGCATACAGCAGGAACTTAATGATACTTGTGAATAGAATAAAATGCAAGAATTAATGGATTTCAAAACTTTTTACCATCTGATTTCCTACAAATAAGTGCCATTTAGTCAGATTGGCCTTTTTTCTATTTTTGCTTCATCTACAATTCGAGTAGACCTTTAAGCCTTTGTTCATTCTCCCTAAAAATACCTACGGTCTTCTCTGTAATTAATAAGCAACATTCATCAAGAACACATACTCCATGAGGTTTCCACTTGTGACTATGAGTTTTCCTAACTAAGGAAGTTTTGGGAAATGCTGCATTAAACACTGTTAAATCATTTTCAAACTGCAGACCTACTCTGAATCTTTTAATTTGCAAATGTGAACTTTATGTTTTTAAGTGGAAGAAACCGTATGCAGAACTTCCCAAAATTTTGTGTTTGTGTGTGTGTTTAAAGTCTTTTGGCATTACAGTCCATGGAAGACACTTGGGAGATGCTCATCTACACTTCAGTTGGATTTTTAGGTTGTCACGTGCAGTGATTTCAGATGCACACACACAGTCATGCACGTGTACAGACACACACAACCACTATATGGGTCTATGTTCTGGCTGCTCTACTAAGTTGCTTATATTTTTCTAGTGTCTTATATGTTTTCATTCATGTAATGGTTCACCTTCAATGGATAACTACAAAAATATTTAATATGTGTTGGTTGCTAAACCATTGCATACTATTATCATTGTTTAAATGCTACTGATATGTTTTATAGGATCTTCTACCCCTCTTGCCGGGCACTGTTGCTGGTGAAATAGAAGCAAAGTCTGCAAACCTCAATAATTTGGTAGTGGAAGCCTATAAGGTATGCATATATTTATACAATTTTTAAAATAAACTGTTTATCCCAATTTATGTGGCAAGGTACAAAGTAGTGCCGTATCATCTTGAGAGGAGGAGTAGAAAGCATATTAGATTAGGAATTAGGAATCTAAGTTCATCCCTGGCCCTACCACTAACTAGCTTTCTGCTTTGGGAAAGTCATTTCTGCTTTCTGTGCCTCACTTGTCTCATTGATAATCAACTAAGATTGGGCTAGAGGCTATCTAAATTTCCTTCTACATCCAATGCTCAGTGAATCATCAAATCATGGCTATAGACTGTACTTTCTTACCATGAAATTGCATCATTTCCTATGCCATAATGATAAAGTAGAAGTCCACAGTTAACATAAAGCAATAATCTGCCAGGGAAGTTGAACTATCCGGGATATAACAGTTATTAAGAGGACTCTGTTGGAGTCTTTATGATCAACCATTTGATTGTTCAACAATTATTTTAGCAGTTGTATCAAAAGAGTCTGATGAAAAGAATCACCTTAGTAGATATTCTATTTTCTTGAGTTGATGGTTATATGCTGTCATCAGTCCTATGAAGAGTGAACGCTTCAATGCAAAGAATTTAAAGAAACATCTGTTCTTTCAACCTGGGCCATTCCTGGGTAGAACAACCTCTGTTAAAATGTTGCAATAATAGAGACTGCTACTTTTTTTTACCACTAATATCCAGTCACTTTCCATACATAACCTCATTCACTTCTCACACCTGACCTGTAAGGCAGGTGGTTAGTACTCCCATTGTATATTAGTAGAAACCAAGACTCAGGAAAGTGAAACAAATTCATCAAAGTTCCTCAACTAATAAGCAGAAGAAAGTGGGATCAGAATCCAGGTGTTCCTCTACTTCCAGCCTCAGGTGCTTCCTCCTGTGCTTCCTCCTGTGCAATACCACCTGTTTTTCATTGTTTTACAGGGTGTCAAAAGATATGCTTTATGCTACCCTATGGGCCAACTATAAAGTCTCATTTTCTCAAATTCTCTGACTCTCTTCCTGACACATAGAGTTTAATAAATTGTAGCACAAAAATATTTCTTCAGCAGCTTTATATGACAGAAGCATTTTCCATATTTTAAGTGTCAAGATTTACCCTTTGTGATGATATATATGTTCTCAATGTTTAGTTAAACTTTATCATAAAATATAAGTATTACTGGATTAAAAATGACTATTTTGTTAACATACTGAGAAATATCTTTGAAGGGCTCAAAATGCAGTCATGGAAATATGTAAAAAAAAAAAAAAAACAATTTGAATGCAAATAATCTAATCCTTCAGTATTTCTTATTTATTTCAAATATAATTGGGTCATTATGTGGAAACACTGTTTTTATTCATCCTTTTATAGAAAGAGACTCTTTGATCTAGTTAAAATTAAATCTATGATTTAATAAGCTTGACTCTGCTTTGTTGCTTACATTTGAAACTACTATCATTTGTAATTTAAAAAAAATAATGTCTCTGCAGAAACTCATTTCAGAAGTGAAAGTTCAGGTGGAGAACCAGGTACAAGGCGTCTATTTTAACGTTACCGCCATCTGTCCAGATGGGTCCAGAAAGCCAGGCATGGATGGATGCAGAAATGTGACGAGCAATGATGAAGTATGTGGGTGTGCATTTTTCTCTTTTAAAATAAACTAAGTTGTCTGCCATACTTTCTTACAGAAAAATCAAACCATTCTGAAAATATTTACTTACTATTGACTCTAAGTATCCTATTTATACTTCAAGGTAACTTTGATTGTTCCTCCTCAAAGTTCCTATTTGTTTTAGCTGAGTTGATCTCTCCAACTCTCAGGTTTTAACATGTGTATGTGTGTGTGTAATATTAAACAATTATTTATCAATAGTAACTTTTAACTTAGGTGTCATGACCAGTATGAATTAGGAAATCACATATTCTCAACTAAGTAGTGTCTATGTTTATAATAATATAATGCCTTTTTGGTTACATATTCACAAATTCTCAAAATAAATGTGAAATTGAAAGTCATATAACATAGAAAAGAATGGGAATGATAGAGCAGTTGAAAAAGGCTAAGAATTCCAAAATCTTTCCCTTTGTGATTTCCCCAAAACACTCATAATATATCTAAATTATCTAAAAATTGGGAGAGAAATTTGATAAGACCAATACAAAATGAGAAGAGTCATCATTTACCAAAAAAGGATTGGGAAGTAAAGAAGACAGACCCAGATTGTAACAGTATCAGGAAACGGCAGCAGAGGAGATAGAGATTCCCCAAGGACTGTCACAGTAGAGAGAGTGACACAGAGAAATATACCGGTTAAGGGACTCTTCGCTGGGTGAAGTGATTGTGGGTGAGTCACTGACCTCATGACATTCCATGTCTCATTTTTAAATGAATGACTTGGACTAGAAGATTTCTAACCCCTTTTCTGCTAAGGTTTTATGATGATTAATTATGTAATGTCATGCTATAGAAAAAAAAGGAAAAGTTATTGAAAGTGATAGAAGATTCTAAAATTGAGTAAAAGAGAATCCTCTCTGCTGTTTAGTTAGAATATGTTTTTTTCTTAGGAATTTTAGACCTGTATATTTTAAATTAATTATTGCAAGTTTCAAATTCTGTAGTTTCTTCTATAATCGCTTTCCTTGGATTTTGTTCAAAAGACATCATATACCAGTGTGCAAAATGCACCTTTGCTTTTCATTAAAACTACAGAGAAAACTTTTTGCTAGCAAATATAGCACTAAGTTACTTTATGAAAAAATGGTTACTCTCTAAGAAATAGTCATTTTCTTCAAAATCTCATTTTGGAAGAATGGTTTTTCTTACTTTTTACATTTTTTTTCTTTTCATTTGCTTGTATACCATCTTTCCTTCACTTTCAATTGAGTGGTATAAATAGTTTAACTCTCAGGAATAATCATATGACCTCTTAATTACAGAAACCCCAGGGTTTGATCTACTGTTAAAGATGGCAATGACCACATTAACTTACTTATCTGTTAATCCTCAGCATTCTCGAAAACAAAAGCATTTTAAGTATAACACCAATTGTATTGATTTTAATATTATGGAAACAATTCTAATGTTTCATGTATATATAAGCCTAAATTTAGATATTTTATATTATTATATCATCATAAACATATATTGCAACCAAAAAGCTCAGCACAAATTAATTGTAATGGATCTCAGTCCAACATGAAAGAAATATACCTTCTTATTTACCAGAGTACCTAAAGATGGTAAGATGATCCAACAAATATACATAGACATATTAAATAATTGTGTTGTGCAAAAACAAGAAATAGAGAAAAAGAAAACATTTGACCAATTCCTGCCAGCATAGTTCCTGAGTTCTGGGCTAACTTCTTCCACTGAGACAAATTAATGACCTGTGTTGACGTCTTAAGATTTGAAAATGAGAGTCTTAAACATTTTTCTTTTGAGTAACATCAGAGAAAGCCAATGTTTTCCTCCACTGACACCCTTTATACACTAAAATTTAACTCGGAAACTTTACTTCAGATCCTAGAAAATAGGAACAAAATTAAAATGGTTTGTTTGAACATCTCATCTCAGGGTTTTGATTTTTTTCCCCCCTGATACGTAGTCTTGCTGTGTCGCCCAGGATGGAGTACAGTGGTATGATCTCAGCTCACTGCAACCTCCGTCTCCCAGGTTCAAGCAATTCTCCTGTCTCAGCTTCCCTCCAAGTACCTGGGACTATGGGTGCAGGCCATCACACCCGGCTAATTTTTGAATTTTTAGTAGCGACGGGGTTTCATCATGTTGTCCAGGCTGGTCTCAAACTCCTGACCTCAGGTGATCCAACTGCCTTGCCTTCCCAACGTGCTGGGATTACAGGCATGAGCCACCTCACCTGGCCTCATCTCAGGGTTTAAACCAGTAGAGCAGAAGCCTTTTACTTTGGTTTATGTGCTCTATCCCTAGTGTCAAATATTCAATAACCCCACATTTTAATGACTGAACTTAGAAAATGGTCTATTCTTTCTCATGTTTGCTAAGAAATTAATCATCAGTGGTGGGGTAGATGCTTCAAATAGGCTTGCACTCAAGTCTGTTTAGTGGTGCTATATAGACATTAGGAATTCTAATATTCTTTAACTCTCAAGTTCATTAATTGGGAAATAAGTGACATTAAAAAGAGATGTCGCATATATGTGAAAGAGATTACATGTGTTTATTTTACAAATATTGTTAATTTCTCCAAGATGGTTTCTTATCAATTATTAACAGATATAATATTGATAATAAAAAATAATCAAGGTATATAAATATATTTCCTTTTTCCTCCTAAATTTAGGTTCTTTTCAATGTAACAGTTACAATGAAAAAATGTGATGTCACAGGAGGAAAAAGCTATGCAATAATCAAACCTATTGGTTTTAATGAAACCACTAAAATTCATATACACAGAAACTGCAGTTGTCAGTGTGAGGACAACAGAGAACTTAAAGGAAAGTGTGTAGATGAAACTCCTCTGGATTCCAAGTGTTTCCAGTGTGATGAGAATAAATGCCATTTTGATGAAGATCAGTTTTCTTCTGAGAGTTGCAAGTCACACGAGGATCAACCTGTTTGCAGTGGTCGAGGAGTTTGTGTTTGTGGGAAATGTTTATGTGAAAAAATTAAGCTTGGAAAAGTGTATGGAAAATACTGTGAAAAGGATGACTTTTCTTGTCCATATCACCATGGAAATCTGTGTGCTGGTGAGTATAAATATATACAGGCAACTTTTACTTGTCACTATTATACTAGCTTAGATGTTAAAGTATCTTTAAATCACATCTTTATAAATTACCAAAACTGAATCTGAATTTGTTAAAGTTTCATAGTCCATGAAATTAGGACATGGCAACAGATTTATAGCATGTGATTTTGATATTTAAATTATAACCTATTTTTTTTTTACAGGAAATGCTTCAAAATAAAAACCTAAAATTAATTGTTAGCCTCATGCATTTTTTGATCTTGGGGAAAAAAATACACAAGAAAAGGAAATGCTGATGATGTCTGACACATTTTCTAGAAGAATCAGAGTATTCTTCTAGAAGGCTCTGATTCATTCTGGTAAATGGTCACTCCCTCCAGCTTGCTCAGAGGATTTTATTTCTGTCAGGATGATGGGGAGTGAGCTATAAGAGTATACTTTTCATTGATTTGAAAATCCTTAATGCATTATTATAAATGGTATTCTAAGCTGGCAGTAATTTAAGCCTCTCCAGTTTATTTTGGGCCACCACCAGCAACAAAATTGCCAAAGGACAGCATTCTTCAAGAAAACACTGCTTTACTGAGTAATCTAAAAGACTTGTCCTTGAGGCCACACACAGACCAAATTTTTTAAATGGAACAAATTAAAATAAAAATACCAGCATTACTCTTGGGCCATTCAATCTACTGCCACCTACAGGTTAGAGTCCAGATAATCTAATCAACATTTGCAAACTAAAACAAAATACTGTTTTAAAATGAATTAAACTACCTGTTATCTGAGTTCTGTGATAATTTTCCTGTGACAGTGTGCTAAATTTACTCAATGCAAAAAACATCTTTTTAGTATTTGCATTTTAGTAAATAAATATTTGTTAAATTATTGATGAATGGAAACATGTCATCATAAGCATATGGGAAGTAACAAACCTATAAAAAAAAGTTATAATTTAGTCTAACCTGAAAATTTGGCCTGTATCACCTAAATGTGTCATGGAAAATTATCTTCCTATTCTATCGCATACATAGACTATTTTAATATACAACCATTTATTCACCTGTAGCTGACATCATGGGTAGGATGGATTATAGGTGACTTTAGAATGAACCAGCAGTTGTCTACCATATTTTACAAGGAGGAAAAATATTATTTTACAGTAAAGAGAAAGAATTTTCTGAGGTCACATCCCACAGCTGTCAATCTCTCAAGAAAGTTTCAAATACATTGAGTATGAGTCCCAGTCTCTGTTTGCAGTAGAGTATCAAAAAATTAATATACTAGTTTTTCTATATGATTATGATACTACTGATGTACAAGCAGTTGATAATCTGTTCTGAATTGTTTCTGTATAAGTGCAGACTGTAACTGACGTGTACTTTCTCCACTAGTCTCCTTTGGGAATAAAAACACATGTTCACAGGCCTGCTGGCTAGGATTCAGCATAAGCCTGCACAGCAGAGAGGGTCTGGCCGACATTTGTCTGGCCTGGACCTCATTAGTTTTACACTTAGCAAATAAAGCTGGTCCCACAGTAGAATCTGTGGAACAGTTTCCCTGTGGCATGCTCAGCAATAAAAGAACAGAGAGAGGAAGCTAAGAAAGGAAAGGAAGAAAAAGGAAAGGAGGGAGGAAGAAAGGAAAGGAGAGAGAGAGGGAGAAAAGAGGAAGGTTGGTTTGTGGCTAGATAAGCTTCAGAAATCCTATATAATCATGTAAAATGTACCCCCTCTTGATTATTTCTAGTGCACATTGGCATATTAAGTTTTGGACACTTTTTGCTGTCTAAAATCCATTTAACTATGTGTAACTGTGCTTTCTTCACCCCACATGCATAAATGTTCCCCCACCACACACACACCATCTTTCTCTCTTTTTTTCTTTTACCATCTAAGAACAGCTCACAGCATAGCGGCGGATCTGCCCTGCTAACTTACTAAATAATGCACTGAGGACATGAAAGCATCAACTTCTCAAGAGAGCTGATCTTTAAACATGGCACTAGCAGTACTGAAGCACTAGAAGGGTTTGCCTCACAGTCCTGCAAAGTTATCCTAGGCCTTCAGCAAAATCAGAAGACTGAGAAAATAGATTATGGAAACCATTAATCAAATACCCGTATTTTTCTAATTTCAAGTCAGACAGTTAACATTACTTTGGCCTTTGCAGTTTATTAATATGTGTGTGTTTTTAATTTAAAACTGAATGTGCAATGATATTCAAGTAGTCTGGGAGCCCCTGAAGCAGGGTTGCCTTCGTGCTTGTTAGCAGAGCTCGTTAGCATGGGGAGATTATCTACAGCAGAGCAGCTTTGAAAATAGATCCTCCTAAATCCAGCAGTTTGTGTCAGATCAACAAAAAAGTGTTGTTGTTTCCATTCATTGGACTGTTAGTACGTTTCCATGGAGATGATACAGGAATCTATGGCTGAAAACTCTTTACAAAGTCAGTGATCCAGATAACAGGTCCTGTGGTGTCTTCCTCACAGGGCATGGAGAGTGTGAAGCAGGCAGATGCCAATGCTTCAGTGGCTGGGAAGGAGATCGGTGCCAGTGCCCTTCAGCATCAGCCCAGCGCTGTGTCAACTCACAGGGCCAAGTGTGCAGCGGAAGAGGCACGTGTGTGTGTGGAAGGTGTGAGTGCACCGATCCCAGGAGCATCGGCCGCTTCTGTGAACACTGCCCCACCTGTCATGAGGCCTGCAAGGAAAACTGGTACGATTTCTGACTCCAAACATACATAAAGAATAGCTACTTTTGTCCTTTTTTGTTCTGCCTTCCTTAATCTTAAAGGTTGCCAGATATATTGTTATCAACATGCCACAAAAGAATTAAATGAGAAATGCTATGAATTAGAAGACTTGGATTCAAATCTTTGACTGCTGCATAGCTGTGGAAGCATCAGAATAAATCTGGACACTCACTACCTTACCTTTTTTGAAATAGGTTTTTGAAATTAGAAGTTGCCTGCTACCCAGCTTACTATTTAGTTATAGTGGGATCAATCTGGAACAAGTTGTTATAATTTTCTGTGCCTCAGTTTCCTGATATCAAAAGTCAGAATAGTAATAACAATAATATCTTGCTATATTTCTGTGAGATAATCAAATGATTCATATTAAAAAAAAAACTCAGCTTTGTACTTGATGCATGTCAATCATAGGATAAATGTTAGCTGTTACTGCTATGTTTTATTTTTAATATTTTAATGATAAAGAACAATGGTGTCTGTGATGCACCCTAGAAATAAGTGATATGTTAACTGAAGGTGACGTTACTGTTTTGTGTCAACAAATTTTTCAGTAGCAATTTGAGATCGGCACAGAGACTACTAACCTAAACATCACTGTAACTTCCAGTTTGTTTTATTCAACATTTTAAACCATTGACTTTCTCAGATTAGTAGCTCAAGTAAGTTTTAATCATTTGGTAATGCAATCCTTCAACATACTGATGGAGTTCTTTCTAATAAACCTAATCAAAATTTGAATTGTCTCTGCATTGTTATTTTGTCTTTTTTTAATTGCAGAAAATATTATAGCCTGCCACCTTTTTAAAAAATCAATACTTTTACTTCTGTTTTCCCTTGCAGGAATTGTGTGCAATGCCCTCACCCTCACAATTTGTCTCAGGCTATACTTGATCAGTGCAAAACCTCATGTGCTCTCATGGAACAACAACAGTATTTTGTTGACCAAACATCAGGTAGGCTAAAGCTTAATAATCAAAGCACAGAAGAGTGTCTGTAGAGGATGCTGTTCCCCAAAGACCCCATACTAAAGAAAGGACTGGGCCGGACACGATGGTTCACACCTGTGATCCCAGCACTTTGGGAGGCCATGGTGGGTGGATCACCTGAGGTCAGGAGTTCAAGACCAGCCTGGCCAACATAGTGAAACCCCATCTCTACTAAAAATACAAAATTAGCCAGGCATGGTGGTGGGCGCCTGTAATTCCAGCTACTCGGAGGCTTAGGTGGGAGAATCTCTTGAACCCAGGAGGCAGAGGTTGCAGTGAGCCGAGGTCATGTCATTGTACTCCAGCCTGGACAACAAGAGTGCAATCCCGTCTCGAAAAAAAAAAAAAGGACTGAGGACTTCATTTTTAAATTATGAATCATTGCTTTATTCTTTATAACATTGTTTTATTTTTAAACAGCTTTATTAAGCATCATTGATATAGAAAAACTGCACAGATTAATGTATACAATATAATGAGTTTGTGATTCAGTTGTTCAAATCTCCCAGAGATGGTGCCCTATAACTAACTGAGTATGCTTGCCATAGTGTGGCTGAGTGGTCAGGTTTCCTGTCTCATCTATACAGCTGAATCTCCATGCAATGTACTTCCATGGAAGGGATCCAAATAAACTGGCTAGCAAGGCCTCAGTAAACCAGAAATAGGAGTTTCCCATGTAGACTCATTTCACTAAGAGACAAAGTCTGCAGAGCAATGATTTTCCTTCATAATCCAAACTTGCTTCCAGTTCTGAATGTCCTCTCATCTATTCAATATTTGCTTTCATGTTTTAGGTGAAGCCAAAAAACTTTAAGTAGTAATGATCTGCTTTTGCAAAATACATAATTTCAGAAGGGCCATTCTTTCCCAATACTTTTCATTTTGATAAAAATATAGCTTAGGGGTGAATTCATTCATATAATCAATGTGACATAATGAAAAGGGTATGAAACTTTTAGTTTGAAGACCTTGGTCAAGACATGTCTCTTAACATTACTAGTTGATAGCAGCCTTCCTACAAAAATTTCACTGAGGCTCAGTTTCCCCATCTGTAAAATGGAGATAATGCCAATCTCTGAGCTGTATGACATTAAATGAGTCAGTGAACATGAAGGCAGTATCTAAGGTAAAAGATGACACATAAAGTGGGGAACACATGAGAGCTACACTCAAAGACTATTTTTAAACAAAAGTTAATTAGAACTTGCCGGCCTCGGTGGCTCTCGCCTGTAATCCCAGCACTTTGAGAAGCCAAGGCGGGTGGATCACCTGAGGTCAGGGGCTCAAGATCAGCCTGAGCAACATGGTGAAACCCCGTCTCTACTAAAAATACAAAACTGGCTGGGTGTGGTGGCACATGCCTGTAATCCCAGCTACTCAGGAGGCTGAGGCAGGAGAATCACTTGAACCCAGGAGAACAAAACAAAAAAAAGTTTATTTAGAACTCAGAACCTTACTTTGTACAGGGGTAAGGTGTGGAACTCCACATGCATTAGAAACTAACCTTGAAATTATATCTTTATTAAAAACATTCCTATTGCAACTATTATTTCAAGTCTCTCCAAACTGTAAGAAAAATTCTATCTCTTAGGAAGACTGCACAAAAGAATACACTTTCTCCAGAGTTTTGTTTCCTTTTTCCCTCCCGTCCACATTCATCTTAGCCCATAATGAACTTGGCTCTGAAAAGAGCCCCATGTGCTGCCAGCTGGAGCTGCAGCAATCACTCCAGAAAGCCAAGAGCCTTTCTAATAAATAGGGACTATCAACATGTCATTTATTATGTTAAGTAAACACTACTCTGCCTTAAGTGTTGTTACAAAAAGTATTCCCTTAAAGCTTCTTAGGAAAAGCGCTGGTCTGACCTAAACTAAAGAAAGCAAAGGCTAGGCATGAATGTTTGTCCACTCATGGCGTTTAAATATGCATGCAGATTTGAGCTCTGAAAATGCCCTCTGTCCTAACCTATTAGAAATATTTCTAAAATGTCAGTAGCTAGGAGGCCCACCTCCCCTTCACAGCTATTGTGCAAGGAGAGGGAAAGGGCATTTGTTAGGCACCTCTGTTATCTATCCACTCGGTCACACTTAAAGGCTGTTCTTTCAGTCTCTCTGGCTGAGCTTCCACCAGGCGAGACGCCAGTAAGTGGGATCAAGCCACCTGCCCCCTCTGAGGATCTGCCTTAGCTGATTGTCATTTCCTTTGGTTAAGTTAGGACTGCTCAATCTGTCAGAACAAAAGGCATGTGTGTTATGAGCCCGAAAAGTCACTGTGGAAGCCTCAAAAGACACCACCTTTGAGCAGAATATTTTGGATTCCCTCTCTGTGAGACCTGTAGCAACAGGAACCTGCAGTGGCATTTGGTATTTCCATTCCAATTGGGGTAGCCTTTGACTTTTCTTTCAAAGTACCTTACTACGAAAAAAAAAAAAAAATTGGATTAAGTAAGTCTTCTCACTTGAGAGAAACTCTTGCCCTTGTCACTGAGTTTTGCCTTATTCAAGAATATGCTTAGTCCTCACTGGAAATCCAGACCCAAATCACCCAGTATTGGGTGGTGTACTG
>PVKP010037103.1:0-21910 GCA_004027715.1 Plecturocebus donacophilus | reverse complement strand
GTTGGGGGTTAAGTGCCCTTAAACTGACAATAAAGAAATTTGGAATGTCTTGTAATTGTTTTGGCTTGAGCTACTGTATGGATAATGTTGGCATCTGTTGAAACTGAGATGTCTAGAAGAACAACAAAGCTGGAGAGTAAAGGTGATAATTTCGCTGATGTTCCACTTGAGAGGTTCATAAGCTGCTGAATTAGACATGTGAAACAGACAAATGGATATGGGAATCTGGAACACGGGAAGGTCAGGATCAGAGATAATTTCTGCATTATCACCAAATACATGGTTTACAAAGGCTTAGACCAGATCACTCAAGGAAAGAATACAAACAAGACAAGAAGCCTAAACTAAGTTCAGGGGCAGTCTATTATTTGAAACCAGTCAGAAGATAATAAGTCAGCAGAGGACAATGAGAAAGCTAGTGAGGTAGGAGTCAAGGCAGGAGAGGGTGGTATCCTGAAGCCAAGAGCTTCAGCAGCTGAATAGAAGAGGACAGAGAAGTCCAAATCACCCCTTCTGGAAGGATATTCAATCAGTGATGTCATTTACACGGAGCAAAGGAAGCACTTGCAGAGGAAATGATGTTGAGTAGATAACTATATGATAATCAATAACCATATCAGGCAGAAGAACGATTTGGTTCAAACAATAATTATAAGCTAAAATTACAGATCACAATTTGCATTAATTTTGAGAGCTTAAGCTAGAAAGCGTCAGTCCCAAAAATAGGTAGAAAACAAATGGACAGAAAAAACTCACTGTGTACGCAACTTCATTTTTTCGATAATGTCTCCAAAGTTTCCACTAATTTTTTTAAAAGTCTTAATGTGTAATTCATAATTGCTTTGCAATGCCTTCAACTGTAGCTAATCAGTTGTAATTTAAAGTGAAATGAGATGCTTTTGCTATAGGAGGCAGAAGAACACCAGAGAAAGGAGAGGGTTGCTTCAGATTGTTCTAGATGCAGTGGTTCTTAACCTAAAAACTTTGGGGAGCTGTAGATAGAACTCAGGGGTCTATAAACTTGGATGGCAAAATATTTTATTCACTAACCTCTGATAGTTGGCATTTCCTTCCGTATCTTTGTCACCAAAATAAATCACAAATATCTTTATATAATAGTTGTTGCAGATATCTGGAAATACCATTTACGCTCATCTACTTCAAAGAAGACCTGCATCTAGGTTTTATTATTTAATGCATGAATAAATAAGCACATGCACTATTATATAATAATTTTGGTTTGTTTTCTTTTATAGCTGTCTTAATAACTGAATTTGAATATAATTATTTGGTACTCCTTTGTGTTGTATCTTATGTATCTAGAGTCCATAAGCTTCACCAGACTGCCAAAGGAATCTGTAATACAAAACAGATAAAGAGACAGTGTCTAGAAGAAAGCATGGCCCAGTGGAAGAGAATCGGTTCAGGAAGACTAGAGATGATAATGACAGCAAGAGCAAAACTGATCTCAAGGAGAAGAGATGCAAGAGGTGAGATACCACGTGAGAAAAGAGAAACTCTGCCTCACAAAATCCAGAAAACATGAAGTAGGAGAACTCAAAACATTGTACCTGTTTATACACATGAGTAACAAAAAAAGAGGGGAGTCCCTTTTCTTTGTAATAGACTGAGGCAGAAAATCCCAAAGCAGGAATTTAATAGTAAAGGTTTAAAAAGACAATAGTGCAAGTGAGGGATTATTATATGAACGGTTCCCAATATAGGGATGCCAGACTTAGCTAATAAAAATATAAGATGATTAGTTGAATTTTAATTCCAGATAAACAAAGGATCATTTTTAGTATAACTATGTCCCAAATATTGCCCAGAACATACTTATACTACAAAAATTAACAATTTTTAGCATTTGTATTTAAAATGTTATACTAAAAATATCTATCTTTAGTATAACATTTTATAAATATACATTTTATACTTATACTAAAGATATGTATTTTTAGCATAACATCTTAAATACAAATTATACATTTGTATTTTAATATTACAAATGTATTACATTTTAAATACAAAGTATAACCTTTTATACTTATACTAAAAATATATATTCTTCACTTACCTGAAATTCAAATTTATACTATATTATACTTATACTAAAAATATATATTTTAGCATACTTATACTAAAAATATGAAACACTTAAAAACATTTTTAATTTTTAAATGTTAACAAAATAAAAACATTTTATACTTATACTAAAATATTCTTCACTTACCTGAAATTCAAATTTATACTATATTATACTTATACTAAAAATATATATTTTAGCATACTTATACTAAAAATATAAAACACTTAAAAACATTTTTAATTTTTAAATGTTAACAAAATAAAAACATTTTATACTAAAATATTCTTCACTTACCTGAAATTCAAATTTATACTATATTATACTAAAAATGTATATTTTTAGTATACTTATACTAAGTATACTAAATTTTTAGTATACTTATACTAAGTATACTAAATTTTTAGTATACTTATACTAAAAATATAAAACATTTAAAAACATTTTTAATATTTAAATGTTAAAAAAAAATTTATACTTATACTAAAAATATATATTCTTCACTTACCTGAAATTCAAATTCAACTGGTTATCTTGTGTTTTCTCTGGCAACTCTACCAAGTCATGTCTCCCAGGAGTCACACGTTTTCATAGTCCCCTCCCACAGGGCCTCTGACCATGTGACATGCTTTGGCCAATGAGCTATCAGCAAATACAGCACAGGTAGAGACTTCCTAAATGCTTGTGCAAAGAAACTAGTCCTC
Source organism: Plecturocebus donacophilus (assembly GCA_004027715.1). Taxonomy (NCBI): domain Eukaryota; kingdom Metazoa; phylum Chordata; class Mammalia; order Primates; family Pitheciidae; genus Plecturocebus; species Plecturocebus donacophilus. Next base: position 19,120 of record PVKP010037103.1, on the reverse strand, counting down.
TTGGAATACTGCTGCCACCATGCGAGGAAACTGGGTGTAGCCTCGTGGAGGACGAAAGACCCCCTGAAGAGAGAAGTTCAGCTGATCCAGCTGATTTAGCCCCAGCTGACCTTCCAGCTGAATCCAGCCGGGCAGGCAGCCAACAGAACCATGAGGAATAATATAATAATGCCTTGTAGTCTTAGGCCATCTCCACTGCTGCTACCTCAGCTGAGGCTCCATCAGCTCTCACATCACCTCTCACCTGGATTGCTGCAATACCCTTCTAATTGATTTCTCTCTTTCTCCTCTTGTCTCTGTTACCTATTCTTTATATACCAACTAGAGTAAACTTTCAATGAGATTATGCCATTCCCATGCTTAAAACCCTCCAATTGAGTTTTAGGGGTAGTTTATGTAGCAATAGATAAATGATACAGTACACCTTATTATAATTCACTTAATAAAGATTTCTGGAGCACCCAGTATATGCTAAAATAGGTAGATGAGCTATAGTTCCCAGAGTGCTGTGATTCACCTACATTAGAATCACCCACATTTTATTTGTTAAAAATCCATATTCATGGACCAGTCCTATTGAATCAGCATGTTAGAGGTAAGACTGAGTAATTTGCATTTTTACCAAACCTCCCTGGGGATTTTTAATCCTCTTTAGAGTTTGAAGATTACTGCATTAAAGAGATGCAAAAATCTATAGACATTGCTGTGCCCTCAAGCTATGCAATCCAGCAAAGGAGACAGAAGGGTACACAGGTACTTATAATACAAGCCAGAAGGAAATGACTGCCAAAAAAAAAAAAGAGGGAAAAGGAAAACCCCATAAGCCATAAAGAAAGGTGAGATTAACTCGGAGGGGGAAATACTAGAAGGTTTTACAGAAAAAAGACCTCAGAGCTAAGCCTTATAGCCTGAGTATGCATCTGCTCAGGGTAATAGAAAAGTGCTGAACTAAGAGCTTGGCATTCTGGGTTTGGGTTTCAGCCATCATTTAGGGTGCAACTACTCTTTGTAAGGTAATGTACTAGGCTCTCTAGAACCACTCTTTAGAATAACTCTTTACAACAACTCTGCAAGATAAGTACTATGGTCTTGTGTTTTAATAAGAAAAGAGGCTCAGAGAGAGGGTGTTACTTGCCAAAGGACACATAGCTAGAAGTTGCCCAAGCTAAGGTGCACTGCCTATCTGTCTGACTCTTTAGCCCAGGGACTTTCACTGTGTCACACTGCTGACCTCAAGAAGCTGGCTCAGCCTTCCGGGCCTCCATTTTCTCATTTCTGGCATGGGACAGAGCACACAAGATGATTTCTGAGGCCCTGCTATCAAAGCCAAATCAACTCTACTCTAGATAGTAATTGTACTTGATGTTGAAGGGTAAATGGGTTCAGTAACCAGAAGAATGAACCTCACCCTTAAGGATTTGTTGGCATGTATCCAATCCAGAAAATACCAGACGAGAGCCACCTGCCTGTCACTTTCAAAAACTGTAGCTCTAAAGACCTGCCTACCTCTTGCAAGAGAACAAGAATGAGAGGGAAAGGTAGGATGGAGGGAGAGAGGCAGGCTAGTAAATATTTGAGTAACTGAAGGAGTGACTAAAAGGGTAAAGAAGGTAATGAATGAATGACATGGAAACAGAGGGCTGGGGAGCCTTGATAAAATGGGCTGCAGTTCCTCAGTCAAATTAAGAGGAAGGTCATCTGCTTGAGAGTAGGGGAAATGAGTTGGGGAAATATGTGCTCCAAAGACAAGAAGAATTTTGCAAGTGTCCACGGAGGCAGGCAGTAAGACAAGATATACATGTGTGGCAATACCTACCTGTGCAGTTTTAGCTTTTGATGGTCCAAAAGGAAGGGCAGAGAAAAGTAGAGGGGCAGAGGAATCCAGAAGGTGAAGGAGCACCTGAGCCTTAAGAGAGTGATAGCAGCCCCAGACCAGCTGCCTTGGAATAAAGGCTGAATGCAGGGCATGTGACACTCCCTGCCCTATGTTCTGTCCAAAGTGGTTGAGAAGCCACTAATTGATGATGAGATAAACAGAGAGAGTTCAATGCAAAAGGTCAGTGAGGACATTAAGATGCCTTGGTAGTGAAGTTTTGGGATCATTAGATTCTGAGTCTGTGCAGGTTAATGTGATGGTCAAGGATATCAGCCCATGCTGAGAGCCCTCAATTCTACACCAAATTAAGTCAATTCAGATCATTTAATTAACTGTTCTGAAGCTTTCTCTCACGTTGAAGAGAATAAAAATACTTCCATTTTATTCTGATTTCTCAGAAAAGTAGACTATACATGTAAGCACTGCAAAAATTATAAAGTGTTTTTTAAAATGCAAGAGGTCGCTGTTGTTAACCAAGGAAATCTTCCAGAGGAGGAGTAAACAACCAAGACATACATGCAAAGCACCAGGCACTTTATAAACTATGTCGCATCATGTAATCAGTGCAACCCTAAAAGATGTGTTGTTATTTCCACTTTGCAGGTAAGGAAACTGAGCCCAGAGATCTCTAGCCAATAGGAAACAGAGTCCCACACAGTGTCTGGCTGGGTGCTTCCCAGACTGGGATTGGTGTGTCACTGTTTGATTTCCCTTTCATGGTGCAATCCAGAGAAGTCATCTCTTCAAATATTTCCCATGCTACAGCATCTTTTCCATTGCCAAAAGCCATCCTATTGATTGAACCCAATTAAAAGAATCCATTAACAGGAATCCAATCTAGCACTTGACTTTTCAATGTTTAATACTACTACTTCCTTCTACTTAAAAGGGTACGCGTTGGAAAGGAGTATTAAATTCAGATAGGCCCCTAATTGAGGCTCTCTTCCAGTGGTAATAATGATAAATTCTATTTACATAAAATGTTGTTTAAACGATTCAAGGCATCACATATTGACCTGCATGTTTGAAACTGAACCTTCTATTTTCCCCCTACAGTTTCCCACCCTTGGGTCCTCTTACCAGTCTTCCTCATCCCAGCCAACATCACTATCATTTGTTCTACTGCCAGGTCCAATGTTTAGGGGCATCTTTTTGTTTTCCCTCACTCTTTCCTTGTTCCCCATCCAGCCCTGGGTCCCATACCCATCCTCACTGCCATGCTCACTGCCAGTGCCACACCCCACATCTTTCATTTATTTCTCTGCCCAGGCCTTCTTTCTAACTGGTCCTCCATTGCTAGTCTTAGCCTACTCTTATCATTCTCACACAGTAGCCTAAGTTACCTCCTTAAAACATAAACCAAAGTAAGTCAACTCCCTGCTCAGACTCCTCCAACCATCTGGAGTTACTCGTATCGTACCAGTGTTAATTTGTAGGTCCTCATCAATGTACCATGGTTAAGGAAGATATGAGCATTAGTGGAAACTGGGAAAAGAGTATCAGAGAAATCTCTATTATCTTTACAATGCATTCATAAATATAAAACTATTACAAAAATTTTTTAAATGTTTTTAGTCCTCCAGTTCTCCAAAGATGTTCCTTCACCTTGGACTAGGACTGACGCCCTCCCACAGCCTGCCTATCTGTTGTATACTAGTTCTTATTACCTTCTCCTTGCTCCCCAAACTCCATCCACTGTGACTTCCTCTCAGTTCCTAGGAAACACCAGGCTTCAAAGTCCTTCCTCAACTGGAGTTTTTTTCCCATGCTACCTTTTTCTCTTGGTCACTTCTTTCTCTGTTTTTCATGTTGCTTCTTTTTGGTTCTCAGGTCTCAGCTTAAAGAGCCCCTGCTCAGAGAGGTCTCTCTGACCCGCTTCCCCTCACATCTACATTGGTGGTTTCCTCTTGAACCCTGCAGACACTGCTTGTAACTAGTTAGTGTGCTTACCTCCTTCTTGTGTCTTACACCTCACTGTGGGCTCCGAGAAGGCAGAGACCTTGCCTGTCTGTCTCATCACCCTCATCCTTCATCTCTACCACAATGTCTGGAACATGGAACATGGCTGAAATGATTCTCCTGTCTCCTCCCCATTGCCCTGCAATGCAGTTCCTAAATGGGCATTTGGTGTCTTTAACATTCTCTATGTCTGATACTAGGATTTTCATTATAGGAGAGCAGCCCCTTAAGGACCTGGAGAAACATGTCTTCATCAGGGTTACCGTGGAAATAGATAAATTATAAAATTTACCTATATTTTAGAAAATTGACCTCTTGAGCAAGATTGATTTTTTTAAATGAGAAAAACCCCTTGCTGCCTTCATGTCCTATTTTATGCCCTTCCCCAACACAGCCCATTAAAAGGAGCTAGAAAACACAATATTCAGAGATGAAAGAAATCAGTCTGCCACTGAGACCTTCGTTCCTAATTCAGGAAGCTGTGTCTCAGGGGACATCCTTCCATCATCCTCTGAAAGCTGTTGATATCTTGTGACCCTTAGCTCAGCATTTTGGTGCTTGGATTTCTTCCCTTCCCCTGTATTCTAGTTCTATGGATTGGGCAACTATTGAAATTACAAAGATTCTGCATATCATGCATGGGAAGGGGACAGCCTTCAAAATACAATGTGGTTCTGTTTAGTGAATAAGAAAATGTGATACAAATAGCTGCCATTTATTGCACACTTTGCTACATGCTGTCACTGAGCAAAGTGTTTGCCTTACATTATCTCATTTGATTCTTCACAACGATGTTGTCCCAATGCCTAGGACAGGCACATCATAGGTGATTGATAAACGTTTACCTATTAACAAATGAACAATCCTCCAACATAGGTATTGTGAATATCCTTGTTTTATAAATGAAGATCCTGAGTCTTAGAAGTACCAAGTAATTTGTGAAACGTGACACAAGCAGAAAGTGGGAAATCGAGATTAACTCTATCTCAAATCTTACCAGTTTAACAGCTCATCATCACAGCCCTCCAATTTCAATTCCAAAACTCACTTTGGATACAGGTTCATAATATTGCCTGCTCTTAAAGTACTTAATACTCCCTCAAATCTAAGGACTGTCATCCTCGTACGCAGGACTTCTCTACTGATGTTCCAGATGATTGCATCCACATTCTGTTCTAAATGAAAGAACAACCTCATCAAGAGACCTTTCTTCAAAGTAGCATTTGCCCTTTAAATTTGAAAGCCGTCTGACACTGTATTTCTTTCATTAGTTCAGGGTTGCTAGATTTCCAGTCTCTTTTACAGCCAGTAGATGTACAGGGAATACTCAGAGGTTAGGAAGTCCAGATCAGTTTGTCTGAGTAATCCAATGGTAGAAACACTGGTTTGACTGGTGTTCTCACCAGGCTGCTGATCTGAACCCAGGAGAGCAGAGTCAGCTAGCCCTCCTAGCTTACAAGGCATCCAGCCTCCACATGTGGAACAAGAATCCACGGTGAGGAAGAGGGGAGGAAACCTAGGCAAGGAGGTACATAAGAGAAGCATCTCTTAGAAAATGAAAAACAATGATTGAAGTCCTATTTATTGAACAGGACAATCATGTAGGAATCTAATGGGAATGGGGCCCCTGGAGTTGTACAGTGTAGTGGACCACTTCACTAAACACCTTCTGCAGTTTCTCTCAATTAATTCTCACAAGAAACCTTTGTGTAAACAGTATCATTAGGTGCAAATTCAGTGAGGAAAGTGAGGCTTAGAGAGATCAAGCATCTTGCCCAAGGTTACACAGCTACTTTATGAGAGAACTTTACCAACTATTAGGAAAATCAGTAAGAATATGGAAAAGGCCTGTGTAGTGGTGAAATGGACTGGTAATATGGTTTGGATCTGTGTCCCCATCCAATCTCATGTTGAAACGTAATCCCCAATGTTAGAGGTGGGGCCTGGTGGAGGTGATTGAATCATGGGGATGGATTTCTCATGGATGGTTTAGTACCATCCTTTTGGTACTGCCCTTAAAATAATGAGTGAGTTCAGCTGGGCACAGTGGCTCATGCCTGTAATCGCAGCACTTTGGGAGGCCGAGGTGGGTGGATCACGAGGTCAGGAGATTGAGACCACCCTGGCCAACATGGTGAAACCCCATCTATACTAAAAATACAAAAAAATAGCCGGGCATGGTGGTGCACATCTGTATTCCCAGCTACTCGGGAGGCTGAGGCAGAAGTTTAAGACCAGTCTGGCCAAGATGGTGAAACCCCATCTCTACTAAAAATACAAAAAAAATTAGCTAGGCATGGTGGCACGAGCCTGTAATCCCAGCTACTCAGGAGGCTGAGGCAGGAGAATCTCCCAAAGCTGGGAGGTGGAGGTTACAGTGAGCCAAGATTGTGCCACTGCACTCCAGCCTGGGTGCCTGGGTGCCTGGGTGACAGAGCACCTGCTTCCAACTCAAAAAAAAGAGTTCTTGCAAGATCTTATCATTTAAAAGTGGGTGGTACCTCTCCCATCTCTCTCTCACTCCTGCTCCTGCCACATGAGACGCTTGCTCCCCCTTCACCTTCCATCATGACTGGAAGCTTCCTGAGGCCTCCCCAGAAATAGATGCCTATGTTTTGCTTCCTGTACAGCCACAGAGCCGTGAACAATTAAGCTTCACCTTCACCTTCCATCATGACTGGAAGCTTCCTGAGACCTCCCCAGAAATAGATGCCTGTGTTATGCTTCCTGTACAGTCACAGAACCATGAGCCAATTAAACCTCTTTTTTTTTTTTAATTACCTGGTCTCAGGTATTCTTTATAGCAATGCAAGAATAGCCTGACACAACTGGGCTTTGGGAAACCTGGGTTTTAGTCTGAGTATTTGTCACTTGGTATGTGTTCATGGGCTAGTCTCTTCCCTACTCTGAGCCTCAGTCTCCTCTATAAAAGGAGGAAACTGAACCATATTGGGCAATTTTATTGGCTTACAGCCTGTGGATAGCTGGTGTTTGGAAAACAGAAGAGGGGAACCTAGAACAAAAAGAAAAATGGAGAAGACATACAAGGATCACAGGAGGTAATGCTTGACCTAGGGTTTAAAAGACAAGTAAAAAGCTGAGCACTACGGCCCATGCCTAGAATCCCAACACTTTGTGAGTCTGAGGCAGGAAAATCTCTTGAGCCCAGGAGTTCAAGACCAGCCTGGGTCACACTGGGAGACCCTGTCTCTACAAAACACTAAAACATAAAATAAAATAATAAAAGACAAAATAAGGGTTTGTTGAATAAGATAAAAAAGGGGGATTGGGATTTCAAGCATTGGGAAAAAAATGTTCTAAGGGATAGAAGTAGTAAAGTAGTAAGCATAATGATGATGAATACTCCTGGCTCTGAAGTCAGAAAGGCTGAGACACGAATCGAGCTTCACACTTCTCAGCTGGAGAGTCATCTAGTTAATGTTATCTCAGTTCTCTCATCTGTAAAAGCAGGGATACAGGAGAACCTACTTTATGGGTATGGAGAAGATCAAATGAGATTATCTACATAGTTCCTGATCTAACATAACCATCCGATATTAGTACCTGCCTTTACTATTACTTCATTTTTGTCGCAAAGGCTTGAGCAAATATCACATTCAGGGAAGGCAAGTGGTTTGTTATAACTGTCCGTTCACCAGTACAGCAAACATTTATTGATAGCACGTGTGTAGCAGATATGTTCTGAATTAACAGGGATGGGAGGTAGGAACAGTGAGAAGAAATACAGTGGGGGTGGGGGTGGCAGTGGTGAGGTCATAGAGAGCCTACTATGCTAAAAAGAGCAAATGACCATTATCTTGCAACTATGATGAAGCCTAGAAGGATTTTAATCTAGGGGATGACATTGCAGAAGAGCAGGTTGACTCTTCTACAGGTTTGACTATTGCAGAATAGACAAACTGGAGTCAGGGCAATGAGTCAGAATGCAGTGTATGCTCAGGGGAACTGAAATGCTGCCCTGACTTGGGGTAAAGTTGGGGGCTGTAGGTGGGGACAGTGGTGATGGAGATGAAATGGTAAGTGAAAAATATATTAAAGAGATGGAAACTATAATACAGAACATGGTAATTGATTGGATGTTGGAACAGAAAAGAAAATAAAGATGTGAATATATAGATGAATGGATGGATGGATTGATGGATGATAGGTTTAGATGTGAAGCAGCTCAGTTGTTTTAGACAAAATATTTTTCATATTCTATGAAGAGGCATTTTTCAACTCAATAGTCTCCCAAGTAAGTGACACCCATTTTACAACCAGGATATTTGTAGCATACATAATCTAAAATACTTTGAGCTTCAGAATTATGCTTAAATTGTTTCGTATGTTGGCCTCTGAAAACCCCTATGGGTTGCATTGTGAGCAAAGGAAGGTCCACTGCAATGGAAGATGAAAAACCTCCACCTCTGCAGCTTATTAACTGGGAGGGTCTTGGGTGGATTGCTTCTCTTCTTTGCCTCTCTGATGGCTTTTTATTTTGTTTGTTTGTTTGATTTTAATCTATGAAATGAAGTAATTGAGTTAGATGTTCTGGGAATTTCTACCCAGCCCTAACATTTCCTATGTAGAATTAGATGTCTTATGGCATCTGGAACACCAGAAAGTGTGTTTTATTAAATTTATTTACATTAATGAATATGTCAAACATTTACCTAGGTGTATATTCTAATTAGGATAACTTTCCCTTTAAATGCAATACCTTATTTCTGTTACTTGATTGCCTGGATTTGAACCTGCCCTGGAAAATACTAGCTGTAGAACCTTACACTAGTAACGTAACCTTACTCCATAAATCTATTATTTTTAAGAAGATATTTGCAAGAATAAACAAATGTGTCTCTATTAAAGGTTATAAAACAGGAAGCTACTGGGTTAGGCTTCAGTTCAATTCTCTCTCTTCTACCTGCTCTTCTGCTCCTATAGCTGGAAAGACTTTGTCTTCAGTTATATTACTGAAATGGGATAGAATGCCTACATTTTCCAAGCATTACGTTCCATCTGGAAACCTGGGGTTGGTTTGGTAGGGACTCCAGACCTAGCAGGCACTATCCCTTAGTATTTCGCTGCACCCACAGCTGGACTCCAGAAACCTTGGAACTTTATCTTACCATAACCTGAAATAATGATCACTGCATACTTCACAAATGTATTTTACAAATGTACTTTACAATACATACTATACAAACATACTTTACAATATGTTTGCATTGGCATTGCAAATTGGATTAGCTAGAAACACTTTCAATCACCACAGATGGTAGAGTGGCAGAGCCCAATATTCAACCTATTGTTTTTTACAAATTATTCTTCCTCACCTGTCATATCACCTGAAAGTTCACTATAAACATTTGTTTTATACCAGTCATACTATAAAGCTAAACCTTAAGTTTTTACCAGCTAATGCCTGATTACTTTCCAAATCCACCAGAATGATAAGCAGACACAAAAGTGAATCTTGCTATGAACTGATCAGTTGCAGGGAAAGGAGCCAATAAAAGGTAATTCCTACTACGGTACAATTTTCACAGGGGTTCAGACTAGGCTGAGAAGTGCAGAGAATTGTGTGCACACACTTGAACTTCACTCTAGGTGTTTTGCTCATCAGAACTTATATGACTACAGAAACACAATGCCAAACCAACTCAATAATTAATGTATAAAAGTGTCCAAAGTCTATGACTGTGGAATCAGCCATGTGAATCAAAGTTCTTTTTTGTTTGTTTCCTTCCAGTTGCCAAACAATTTCCATGATAATAATGTCAACCAAAAAATAGCACCAACATGGTGTCAGGTATTAAATGTCTCTTTAAGAGACTCTTCAGATGCTGAACATCTGCACTGAATGCACTGAGATAAAGCAGCAAACAGATCTTCCTCATCACCTTCTCCAAACTTTAACAGACTGAAAAAGAAAAAACAGTTTCTGTGAAAACCTCACTCAAGCTGCAGCTTATTAGCCTTTTGTGTCCCGGGGCTAAAGGGGCACACAACAGTCTTTCAAAGCACACACAACAGTCTTTCAAAGCACAGAAAGGGTGGGTTGGCTAGAAACAAATACTAGCTTGACTAGGGTTAATCTTCAATATAAGAAATAATATTTATCTCCAAGTGTGGGGCAAATTACATTTCAGATGAGTTTGGGAGGCTGCCTTTCTTCAAAAATCCCCAGTACATACTTCCTACAAAAATGAATTCTCTGCCTCATATCTTGAAGAGTTTCATCTGAATATTCATTACTTTGAAATCTGGGGAGATGAGAAGGGTTTGAAAAACACAGGACTCTGGTTTTACAGGATCTGATTCTGTTGGCGAGGAATTTTGACTACATTTCTGTGACTGCAACCTATGAGTCATTTGAATGAATGCTTTCTTCTCATTCAGATATCTCCTCAACCTTCACACCTTCTTCACAAACCTGGTTCCATGGGATGTGAAACCCAATAGCAAATCTAGTAGGAACTATTGCTGGAGAGGTTAATGAAAATGCTTATTCCAATAGACATAAACTGGAACTTCAGAGAGAAAATCATGTCACCATTAATAGTTTGTGCTTTGGGTTTGCAGTTAGTAGATCTATGAATTTGGGCAAATTACTTGGTCTTTCCAAAACTTATTTTTCTCATCTGAAGAATGGAGATCAGAATATTCTCCCTGAAGGGCAAACATAAGTCTCAAAAGCACTCAGCATGGTGCCCTGCATCTTATGAACATAAGGTACTATTGTGAGTGAACAGAGAACAGAAATAGAATTAAGTCGAATTCAGAAAATGGGCATGGCACCAGCTCTGCAGTCCTCTAGACTACATACAGCCCAAGGCTGTGAACACCCCACCCAAAGTGAAAGAGAGAAAAGGAGAGCAGTTTTCTTTTTCTTTCTTTTTTTTTTTTTAACTGAGTTTCACTCTGCTGCCAACAGGCTGGAGTGCAATGGCAGGATCTCGGCTCACTGCAACCTCCACCTCCCGGGTTCAGACAATTCTCCTGCCTCAGTCTCCCGAGTAAGTGGGACTACAGAGGTGTGCCACTACACCCAGCTAATTTTTGTATTTTTAGTAAAGACAAGGTTTCACCATGTTGGCCAGGATGGTCTCAATCTTTTGACATCGTGATCTGCCTGCCTCAGCTTCCCAAAGTGCTGGGATTACAGGCATGAGCCACCGTGCCTGGCCAGGAGAGTGGTTTTCTATTGGAACGTCATGAGCTTGAGAAAAAGACCCCCTCTCCCGACCATTCATGAATGAATGGATGGATGGATGAATGAATGAATTGAATAAATAAATGAATGAGCCAGTCAAAAAATCAATGGCATTAAAACCATGGTGATAATGAAGATATTATTTAGTAAACACTATACATGTATTTAGTAAACATATATATAGTATTTACTATATGTCTAAAACATATATAGGCTTTACTAAATGCCAGGTACCCATAGCAAGCACTTTAAATAGATCAACTCATTTAATCATCACATTAGCTCTGTGAAGAATGTCTTACTATTATCCCTATCTTAGAGAAGATGAAACTGAGACACAGAGGTGGGTATTAATCTTTCCAAGCTCACACAGCTAATAAGTAGCAGAGCTAGGATTTAAATCCAGGCAGCCTGGCTCTTAATTCCGTGCATTTAAATCTAAATGTTACCTACCTCAAAAAAGAAATTTACTAATTGTTTAAAAATCAATTCTGAGTTTGGACAAATAGTAATATTCAGAATGTTAAACTTTTGGTTTACTGCCTTCTAGCCTTTTTCTGTCCTTAGTTAAGGTGCAATGATGGCTTATGAATTTATATTTTGCTTTTAAATGGACTGGTTATTAACCCTAACACAAATCTCTTTGTAAAGAATTCTTACAAAGTAAAGATTAAAAGTACATTTATTACTTCTAGCAGTAGTGCCCAACCCAAGAGCTGGAGTTCTTCTCAGCCCTTTTGTCATAAGGTCTGTGACAGCACTTTTCTCCCAGAATTTGAATCTGGACTATGGAAGCTGATGATGTGTAGTTGGTACCTACACCCTGATTTTATATGCTCAAGACCATGCCACTGCTCCCACCTCTGCATGACTGTCCTCTACAATCTGCTCACTGCCTCCTTCTCCCACTCCCCTCCCCAACTCCCAGGCAGGGGTCCATTTAGACAACTGCTACTGATCATAGCAGGGAAGAGTAAATATTTGTTTTTTTCTTTGAGTTCTTGTTAATTTATTCCTCTGGGGCCTGTGAGTTACAATTCACAGAAAGTGGGTCTGTATTTCTCAACAGCTGTTCATAAAGTATTACAGCTGAACCTGTGAATCCTCTGCCCACTGCTTCTATCCAAACACAACATTTATTAAGCCTACAAAACACGGTGAAAATAATATAACAAGGTATAAGAGTTGGAAGCCTTTATTTTCTTCCTGAGATTGACCTGCAATACACAAGAAAGTCCCCTCATTCTCAAAATTGCTTCACCTAGAAATATATGGGCCAAGACAGTGATTCCAAACTTAGCTGATTGGTAATATCACCTTGGTACTTTAATTTAAACACAAATTCCTGAATTTTCCCCTTCCCTGCTGGATTACTGAATTGGATTTTCCAAGGTAGAGCCCAAGATATTATGTTTTGGTTTTGTTTTTGTTTTTGAAAGACTCTCACTCCATCACCCAGGCTGGAAAGCAGTGGTGCAATCTTGGCTCACTGCAACCTCCGCCTCCCAGGTTCAAGCGATTCTCATACCTCAGCCTCCTGAGTAGCTAGAATTACAAGTATGTGCCACCAGACATGGCTAGTTTTTGTATTTTTAGTAGAGACGGGATATCACCAAGTTGGCCAGACTTGTATTTTTAGTAGAGACGGGATATCACCATGTTGAACTCCTGACCTCAAGTGATCCACCTGCCTAAGACACCCAAAGTGCTGGGATTACAGGCATGAGCCTCCATATCCAGCCCAAGATGTTATGTTTTCAAAAGGATTTTATATCTGATGATCAGTCATGATGGGAAGCTAAAGCTAAAGCAAAGTTTAGTCAAAAATATTGGAGAACTGGATTTCAACTGAAATGTTAGCTTTAGTCACAGCAACTAGCAATCAAGATATAATTTAATAATAAAAGAGAAATAACCCAATTAAAAATGGAAAAAGGACCTGAATAGACATATTTCCAAAGGAAATATAGAAATAGTGACAATAAACCCATGACAAGATCTCAAGATCATTAGCAACCAAGGAATTACAAATTAAGACCATAACAAGATACCTATTAGGATTATATAAAGAATACAAATAATAACAAATATTGTTGAGGATGTGAAAAAATTAGAACCTTCATACACTGCTGGCTGGAATGAAGTATGGTGCAGCCACTGTGGATTATAATCTGACTGTTCTTCAAAAGATTAAACACAGAGTTATGATATGACTGCACAATTCCACTCCTAGGTATAAATACAAGAGAAATGAAAGTATATGTTCATACAAAAACCTGTACACAAATGGTCACAGCAGCATTAATCATAATAGCTAAAAAGTGGAAGCAACACAAATATTCATCAAGTGACAAATGAAAAAATATAACATGCTGTATCCATATTATGAAATAGTATTCAGTAATAAAAATAAGTCAAGTACTGATAGATGCCACAACATGGATGAACATAGCTAAGAAGAAGCCAATTACAAAAGATGACATATTACATGATTCCATTTATGTGCCATTTCCATATAGGCAAATATATAGAGACAGAAAGTAGATTACTGTTTGCCTAGGGTGGCCAGGGGAGAAGGTTATGAGGACAGGAATGATTGCTAATGGGTATGGGGTTTTGTGCGGGAGGGCTAAAAAATGTCCTAAAATGGATTGTGGTGATGGTTGCACAAACAGGAATATGCTAAAAACTATTGAATTATACACTTTAAATAGATGAATTGTATGGAATGTGAATTATATTTCAATAAAGCTGTTAAAAAATCAGTCAAGACAACAGCTGGCTCAATCAGACAGTTGTTATGATTTCATCATTAAGATGGTCAGACACACCAATCAGACAATTTTGATTCAGCCTTTCCTATTGTCTAGATATGTTAATCACCCTAAAATATAATGTCCTAAAAGGCTCAGCATTTATTTAGCTCATAAATTTGAGGGTTTACAGAGTGGCGTTGCTGGCTGGGCTAGACTGAACTGGGCTGATCTTGGCTGGGCTGGCTCATGTGGCTACAGTCAGCTGGCCAGTGGCTGAGAGTTGGCTGGCCTAGGACGGGATGATTTGAAGTGATTCATCTCCACCTCACATGATTTTTCCTTTAATGCATTACTCTGATTTTGTTCACATGGAGATGATGAGGTTCTAAGAAAACAAATGGAAGCTTGCCAGACTGCTTCAGCCATAAGCTGAAACTGGAAACTGACACACAATCACTTCCATCCATTCAACAGGCCAAAGCAGGCCATAAAGCCAGCCAAAGTTCAGGGGCAGGAGTGAGAAGGCTGCTGAAAAAAAATCACATTGCAAGGGACAAGGATACAGGAATGTATGAAGAATTAGGCAATTTTTATAATCAGCCTATCACATAGTCTTGAGGGCAGTAAGTCTAGCTTTTAATTTCACATTAACCACTCATCTTGCAGGTAGCTCTGGGCACATTTATTGCTTCTTCTTGCAAAAGAGATAAGGCACACTTGACCTTCAATCAGATATCTTAGTTGAAATTCGATTTAAAACTTCTTTAGGCTACTTATTTAAAAAAAAAAAATGTGAGGTTAAATACAAAGAGAGAGCATTCCATACTTATTAGCAGCAAGTGTTTTATGATCCATGGATATAAATAAGGTGGAGTTCAAACTATCACATACTAAAGAGACCAGACATTTTGCAGAATTAAAAACCTATTTAGGTAATACCTGCCTTGGAATAAAAACAGAATACAGGAAATTTTTACATATCCAGTGTGATTCACCGATTCAACTCATTATAAACCTGTGTAAGACACTAGGGGGACAGGATAAATAAGACCCTATTCATTACTTCTAGGAGCAGATTGAGACAAGAATGGAGAAAAAGAGCTATGTCCTACAATCCAGAATATGAGACTTTCAAGAAGGATGGAGAGTCAGCAGCAGCAAATGCATCTGAGAAGACCGTCAGAGTGACAATGCAAAGGATGCATTGGATTTTGTGGAGCTCCTTCATTCTATGAATGTTAGCACAGTTGCTAACATGATTAGGCTTTGTGCCCCCACCGAAATCTCATCTTGAATTGTAGTTCCCATAAGCCCCATGCGTTATGGGAGGGAAAGCTGGCTCAATCAGACAGTTGTTATGATTTCATCATTAAGATGGTCAGACACACCAATCAGACAATTTTGATTCAGCCTTTTCTATTGTCTAGATATGCTAATCACCCTAAAATACAATATGCTCAGCATCTATTTAGCTCATAAATGTGTGGGCTTACAGAGTGGTGTTGCTGGGCTGGGCTGGACTGAAGTGGGCTGATCGTGCAGGGCTGGCTCATGTATCTGCAGTCAGTGGGAAATAATTAATCTTAAGGGCGGTTACCCTCGTGCTGTCCTTGTGACAGTAAGTGAGTTCTATAAGATCTGATGGCTTTATAAGAGGCTTTCCCTCTTTTGCTCAGCACTTCCCCTTGCTGCTGCCATGTGAAGAAGGATATATTTGCTTCCCCTTCCAGCATGATTGTAAATTTCTTGAGGCCTCCCCAGCCATGCTGAAGGTGAGTCAGTTAAACTTCTTTCCTTTATAAATTATCCAGTCTTGGGTATGTCTTTTATTAGCAGCATGAGAACAGACCAATACGGTTACAATATGCTATGACCTGTGTGGAATTCTGTTACAGAATTAGTAAGCCTCCCTGGCCTCATAGAGCCAAAAGTCTAGTGGGAGAGAAGAGATATCAAAAAACAATACCATGTGAAAAATGTTCACATGGACACGATTGGTCTCACTACAAAGTACATCTTCATTGAAAAGAGAAAAGAACATGAGCATGTTCTCACTCATAGGTGGTTGTTGAACAATGAGAACACATGGACACAGGAAGGGGAGCATCACACACTGAGGTCTGTGGGGGGGATCTAGGGGAGGGACAGTTGGGGGTGGGGAGTTGGGGAGGAATAATATGGGGAGAAATATCAGATATAGGTGATGGAGAGGAAGGCAGCAAACCACGTTGCCATCTATGTACCTATGCAACAGTCTTGCATATTCTTCACATGTACCCCAAAACCTAAAACGTAATTATATATACATATAAAAGAAAAGAGAAAAGCAGAGCAAGATGGCTGCAGGTTGAGTAATAAGTCAGAGATGAAGACAAATCAAAGCAAAGAGAAGAAAAAAAACAAATTCCCCAAGGTGCAGCTTGAGGAAAATGCTGAGTTCCAGAAAAGTTTTTGCTTTATTTTTACCTTTGTAAGAGGTTTTTGCTTTCTTTTTATTTTTGTAATGAGACCACCAAAGCATTTTTTGAGGCCAATGAAAGAAGCCAGTAGAAATGAAGAACATGAAAATTGAAGAAAACAAGAAATTTCATTGTCTCCTGAAAGGAAATCGGAACCAAGACACCAGAGGATGGTTTATTTTGGAAAGGAGTGGGGACCACTTCTTCCTCTGAAGTGGGAAGGGAAGCAGTAGACTTGGGAAGTGCCCATATTTTTCCACTAAATATCTGAACACAGAGCAGTTTGTGTCATTTGGGGTCCAAGATAGGCAATCTAGGTACATTTGCATTCACTTAAAAAATATTAGCATTTCCAAGGATTTCTAAGGCTTCCTGGGAAAATAGGATAGAATAATTAAAAATGAGAGTTTCCAGGAAAGCTATGACACGTGCTTACTTAGAAATCTTCTTTGAAGAGGGATGTGAGAGAAATTGAACAAAACTATGCCGGCAGGTCTTCATTTTCTTGGTGGGGTTGGAGTGAGGTCATCTACTGAGAGTGAGCAGGGTAGGCTGAAGCATAGGACATTATGGAGAGAGACAGTAACTCTGAGCAATTGACACAAAGATGGGAAAGGGCACTAACGAGGAGTCAGCTCCCAAATTATTGGAAGCTACCGCCAAGGGATTTATGTATTTTGAGAGAGATACTGAAGAGGTCATGCTGGTTTATAGGAAGCCTAATTAGGAAAGTTAATCAAATGCAAAATGATCCCAGTGAATTCTATGCATTCCAAAGCCAAAGAGTTATGATTTGAGAGTTGCCTGCTGTTTTAGATTTGTATGCTGCCAACTCTCCCCTGTTACTGCAGATAATTGTGCCGGCTCCATAGAGTGTCTTTCTATAAACATGTGCAGGACGTGTCACACTTTTTGTGGGTGCTGCTTTTCTCTGGGCGAGCTCATTGCTTTTAAAACAGTAGTAGTATTTGCGGTGGTGCTTGGAAAAAGGACAGAAGAGCCAGACACGAAGCCATCACAGCCTTCGACAGTGCGTGAGGGATAAAGGGTGTCGTCCTAATTCCCGAAAGTATGTACCATCTATCCCCAAAATATCAGCTCTGATGCCTCTTATTAAAATTTGCTTTCTGGTTTGCTAGGAGCACAAATGGGTGAGGGAGAGAGCTGACACTTTTATACTTTTTCTTTCTTACCAGTGCAATTGAAAATAACTGTGCTGAGAAAGAATTACAACTACATTTAGTTATAATCTTGATGTAGTGAAAAAAACATTCCAGCACAGGTTTTGGAGTCAGACAGTTCTATTCTGGAAAATCAGCTGTTATCTGGGGTCTGTAGAGTTTTATAAGCTTTGAGTTTGTTCTCTGTATTATTGGCCTAACTATATGTACATAAATACATGTAAATAGAAAATAGATGGTTGATACAGACAGGTAGACAGACAGGTAAATCATAGAGAGTGAGGATACTGACTGTGATGATGATGATGGTGAAGATGAATGGATGGAGAAAGGGACAGGTAGTGTGGAGGAGGCAGAAGGGAAAAAAGGGAGGGAGGAAGGAAAGAAGGAAAATGCACATGTTATTCATGGTACACTGGTTAGGAGCACAGGGTCTGCAGTTCCACTGCCTAAATTAAATCCAGGCAAGATGTTTCAGTTACTAGCGGTAGGACCCTGGGCAAAGTATTCATTAAAAAATTGATTGTAGGGATTAAATTTAACAGTGCTATAAAATTGCTGGCACGTAACCATATTAATAACCAATAGTTATTACACGACTGCTCTATGTTGGTTATCAAACTAAGCAATCTACGTGCTTTAACCTACCTAACTCTCCCACCATTGCCATGAGGAAGATGTTGTCCCTATTTTCAGATGAGATGATGAGGCTTCCAGCAGCCATATACAGCCAGGAGATCCATGCATTGTATGACCCCGGGACTGCCATTCACAAGGACTATATAGGGCTGGGGACTTATGGAAATGAAATAACTTGCCCAAGGTTACATGGAAATCAAAGAGTAGATCAATTACTTAAATTTAGGTGGTGTGTATATCTGACACCTAAATTTGGGCTTTTAACTCCTAGACACGTTCTAGAATAAGTATTTACTGTTACCCAAATGAGGCTGGTTGAAAAATCAATTAAGTGTTCAGATAGGTAGAGAAGGGAGGAAAAAAAACTCTTGTAAAGATTATCTTGACATGTGTCCATCTCTTCTCTCAGTCTCAGGCACTGCACACATTCCATTAGCAACCCTGTGAAGCCAGCTTACATGGGATTTAAAATTCTTTTACACATAAACTCTGGTTATTCCCTAACCTGTATTAACTGAGAATGACATGTCCTTTCCTAATCCATCTGCAAATGCCCTTTATTTTCCAACCAGTGTACTATCAGCCACTCTTGACTCTTTGTCCATTAGTGTTTGCAGGGGAAACAAAAGCCAATTTAAATCCTAGCCCTCGGAAATCTTAATTAGGAAGTGAATATGCTGTGCTCTTCCTCCCGGCTCTGACAAATTTCATTGCAGAAGGCCCGGCCTCAGCACAAAGTCAAGAGAATGAAGACACCCATCAACATTCAGGTAACTGGGCCTGGAGTTGACACCGACGACGGCACCACATGCAGGCTCTGCCTCACCAAGAGTTGTCGGTATCCCACCTTTACCTGCTCTTCCTTCATGATTTCAGCCCACTATTTTCCTCATCTCCAGACTGGGCTGAAATCTAGCATGTAAGAACAGCATGAGCAAAACATTTGAAGAACGCCTCTGTCCATGGTTCTGAAAAATTCAGGCCCTGGAAATATCTTCCTTTCTTTCTTTTTTTTTTTTTTTTTTTTTTTTTTT